>JAOBAT010112768.1:0-14328 GCA_026413305.1 Hydrozoanthus tunicans
CCTCTATAAGTGTAGACTCACTTGAATTGTCTAAAGAGTTAAGAAAGCAATATTCCAACTCATTCAGCTTGTTTGCCAACGTGTACTGAACAAAAAACGAACAAGGTTTTTCGACAAAACAGAAACAAATAGGTTCAGCTAATTGTGCAATTGAATGATGTTTACCTTGAACGACTTGATTAAAAAAGCTTGTAATCTTTTGATTCTTTCTAAAGCTCATGTTTATCGTTTAAAAACTTGTTTCGCAGTGAACAACACGACAAGCAGAAAATGTCTGATCTGACTGACTGCAAGTAGCGTAAAGCACATGTTAGTCCCCAGCTCCCCACAGGCATATCTAGCAAAGAATGCCCGTCAGAATACGTCCGCGCGCGTTTCACTTAGACACGAATACAAAGTATTATTGTAAGAGGGTTACGGTCAATATAGAAGAACCAACAAAGAATTCAAGTCATGATAGCCCCATAAAAAAGCAAAAAAGTGGTAGGGCTTCAGCCCTGGCAGCCCCTCCCCCTCCGCGGCCCCTGTGTGTCGGAGCTTTTCCGGGCCATGTGGGATGGCGCCATCGCCGCTCGTTCTTGTGTGTTGTGTCAACCGTGTTTGGGTTTTCTGTTCTCTCTTCCTGTTTGTTAAATACTGTCGAGCACCAATTAAAATATCGTCGTGAAAACTTCGGAATGCTACCGTTTGGTTCTTGGTTGCCCAGGAAAGGTCGACCAGCGTGTTCTGCATACCTTCCAAGAAGGCACCGAAAGCAGAAGGTGGGGGAACTTATTTCAAAACTGTATTTTCTGCTGGATGTTCGTCCTCTTCTCTCCCGGTAGATACCCTTCACCGATGCCTATTAAGATTTGGCACAGTAACTGCTGAAAAGTCAACAAACCCTTGCTTAATATTGCTATTGTTCAAAGGTTAGGTAAAACTGATGAAACACAAGGTTAGCACTGATGTACGCTTGCGCAAGCAATCTTGTGTTTTTGTTTCAGCCAAAGTTCACTTAGGTTTATCAGATTTGCCTGTTAAACTCTCAGTCTGTTGTAATTTGTGTCCTTAAGAACAACTGCTGTAGCTGGTAAATTTTAACCGAAAATGGCTACCCAAAATAACGGACTATTTCGGCATATGTCATGTGATCTCGTCAAATTGCACAGAAGTATGTCTTGAGTAAGTTCTGTAAATTTGGGAATCAAACTTTCGATTTTTGGTTTTTAGTTTTTTTGTCTTTTAAGCTTTTCGCACTCAGCCATGCCTTAATCTACCTGGGAGCAATTATAGTCTACAGGTCGATGTGCCAATCCCAGAAGGCACTGCTGGTCTCTCCCGTTCAGTAGTGTCTTCAAAAGAGGAAAAAATCGTGAAAGAACTGCAGAACTTTTGAGTGTTTTGAGCAAACACTCTTAATCTTTGAGAAAGTGTACTCCAATCTATTGTTTGTATTCTCACCATGGTTGAAAGATTCATGAATGAAGAAAGCTAACGTTGCCCGTTGATACTTGATGGGAATCCAATTGTACTCTACGTAGTCAACACTTTTCAACTTTGTCCCACGTAAGCACTTAAGCTGTTTTTCGAACTCTTTCTTAGTATTGCGTGGGTCATCTTGTTGCGGATTTCAAAGCAACGTAGCCTTTCTGTTGATATTGTTCCTAGTTTTTCGCAGATGACTTCCCCGCGAAATGACCTAAGGGTGTGATAAAGACAGATGTTTAAAGATGCGTCTTGGAAGCAGCTTTTAAAGGCTTCTTTTTCTGTGAAATCCTTGTCAGCCATTTCAACTTGGTTTTCGATGACAGTGGGTTCAGTATGCAGACTCGGAAAATCACCGCAAAAAAAAAAGAGAGAGATACAATCCACTCCAAATACCCTTGGATTGGTTTGTCATGTTAAAAAGAAACCTTCCTCCATGTACATGGGAAATAAGAGCAGGTTCGGAGCGGGATATTCTTCAAGCACCCTTACTTACATGAAAGTCCATAAATTGTTGGGTACGCGTGCTTCGATGCTTTTGGAAAATGACTTTGTGGCGTATTGTAGCAACTTCTGTGTGTAACCAAATTGTCACGCGGCTACAAAATAACTTGTTGCGAAGAAACTTGGGTTCAAAGTGTTCAAGCTAGATACTCTACTGGCCGAAAACTGACCCAAAATCCCGGAAAACCAAATTTGACGGTTAACGGTGATTAAATGGCAGTAATCGAACAACGTAAACTGAAATACAATTCAAAAAAGCGAACAATCAAAATAAGCTACTGAAATAATTATGTCTAATTACTACATAGCGGTCTTTGTTAACACTATTTGCTGCACGCATTCCGATCATATTTTCGAACTGACGCATGTTGTCTTAAAACTTAGTTAAAATCTCAAGCAAAGCTCAATAACTTGTATTTCTAAGTCACATTAAAAATCAATGAATTAATTACTCTTTAAAGTACTATAGATCAAACATGTAAAATACAAATAACTGGCCTAAGAGAACTATTTAAGGAGCACATTTCTCAGTATGAGCACTTGTAAGCTAAGTAAAGACGTGGGGCATGGCTAGAACCAAAAACAGACTAAAAGAGATTAAGTAAGTTCTTACAAATAGCTAGAAACAAATCAAAACCTTCTACTCACATTTCCCGCTTGTCTCTTTGTTTGTCAGGTCCTCAAAAAACTTAAAAGTCCTTAATTTTCACTTTCTAAAATTTGAGGCCTCAAAAGTCCTTAAATTTGCCAAAAATCAGTCATGGTCCTTTAAAAAGTCATTAAATTTTTGCTTTTTCTTTCTTATGATTCGAAATCTCATTGATACCCGGGAATGCGTTTTGAGCAATCTTGACTCGAAAGGGCAGAGTTTACTGGGTAGCTTCAAGCAGTACCTGGAGATTCGTACAGCGCTTTGTGCAGTCTTTGCCACAATATCGTAAAAAGTCATGTTTTAGGTCAGTTCTGTTGGTTGATGTCCCATGGCTTATGTCCTCAAAAACCAATAATCTTACCTTAAAAAGTCCTAAAAAAGTACTTAAATTTTGCTTTGAGAAAAGCGGACGAACCCTGTTTGAAAAGCCAAAAGTTCTAGCAGATAATTCCACTGAACTCTCATACACAAAAATCCATACAGAGAACACGTTTGTTCCACACAGTTCTAAACTACACTAAAACTACAATGTTCACGTGGGCGTTAACAGGTCAACTTCCGGAAATTAAACTTTCTAAGCTAACCAATCAGAGATAAATCTATCAAACCAAAAAATTCACCATTATCTAAATTATAACTAGGTGTAGCTCTCACTAAGTGCCAACGAGCAACGGAATCGGGAACTATAGTTTGCCCTTTAGACAATGTGAATTTTCCTCTGATTCCCTGTTTCAGAGTTTGGTTAAGGAGGCAAATATTTATCAAAATACCGAGACTGCAATCGTTATTACTGTTGACTGAGTTTTTTTCAATTATTGATCTGGTTAACGCTTTGTTTTAACATATTGATGAAAGTTCTTCAGATCTGTTTTGGTTCGCTATTTGCATTTCGAAATATTTGACTTTTGGTTGCAAGTCCAACTGTTTGATATTGCTTATAGTATACACCTATTTTAAAAGGTTACTGTCACGCAGTGATTGGCTTTGTGCGTTCCACTGCTTGCAAAGCACAATGTTTGTGAAATAGCTCTCTTTTCTGAAAATTCATGTTAAATCGACAGCAACTTTTTATGAAATATGTGTTTCACAAAACATTGTAAAGCGAGTCTGAAATAAAAACAAAAGTTGAAAGAACAAATTTTATTTTTAGTGTATCGTCGGCATCCTGGGTGTTAGTAAAATCTTTGAACAACAGTTTTGTACCTTAATGTCTTTGTATTAGCATTTGAACAAAACAATCAAATATCGTGTCCATAATCTCATTGGCAAAACCTTTATGCCATTTGTTGCAACTATATCATGAACAGTTTCAGTTCCAACATAACTGCACAATATTGAAACATACGGCATTGTTCAAGAAAACAATCAAATACCATGTGCATAATCTCACTGGCAAAACCATTATGCGATTTGTTGTAACTACATTAAATCATGAGCATTTTAAGTTCAAACGTGACCAACGTGAACAATTTCAGTTCCAAAGTGGTTCTGTTTTTAACACAACTATCATAACAAGCGAGATCAGTCTCAATGGGCAGTAGCAAAAATCTGTTGTCGTGAAAGCTTGAAGTCAGAACGTGTTTACTATCAGAATTTACACATTGTTCTTTAACTTAAAACTTAAAAGAGAGGACCTCTGTTACTGTGTTCGTTTGCACATCGTATTTGATATTAATGTTCAAGAGAGACATCAGATATATTTCTATATCATCTATCTTGGAGTTCATCGTGAGCTGTGATCCTGCTAACAGGGGCTCGATGCAATCTGTAAAGGCTTGAAGCCAGATGTCTTTCCCGTCTTCATCATTAATGCAAAATTTTACTGACGATTGCCGCTTGATATCAGTTGACCTTTGTCTGGTGCCGCAATTTTGACATTTCAGAGTGTCGTTGGCTTCTACATCATAGAGCCGTCTTTTGCATATTTGGCATGACGAATATATGTTAAGCTTGGCGACCAACTTGATTTGCGGAATCAAAACTTCTTTTTCCGGGTTGCTGAGCATTGTTGGCCTAGTAAGATTTTGAAGGACTTGTGTTGATGGGGTCGCTGTTGTTTTTGGTGAAGTGCTCAGAAATGTAGAACCCTGGAAATGTCTAACTGTCAGGTTTGTGAACTCGTATGACTGACCATTTTTCAAGGTGTTGAGAATGTGTACCATCGCAGTTCCGCTAACATCTTCTTACGCGCAATCTTCTTTCACGTGTGTTTTTTGCCCTGACTTGAGCTGCACTTCTTTGGGTTCCTCGTCTCCATTGGATAGTGTTGCAGTTACATTTACCTTCTGATTAAGAGTTAGGTCTTTTACCTCACACACAGTGACTTCTAAGAGAGCGACGGTGTCTTCTGATGATTCTAGCTTTGGCTGCTCCACATACTGAAATGAAACATCTGAGTTTTCAGCTTGATGCACAACGGATTGTTGGTTGAAAAAGTGTTGCCATTGTCATTTATCACAATATATTTCAGTTGGACTGGAGTTTCGGTTTATTGCAAATGCATCAAAGAATCATGTGATTTAATATTGAATCCTGCTATGCGTTGGACCTTAGTTGGCGACGTCTGCAGCTGGAATTGATACCAGTGGCGCTTGGTTTTTTGGCTTTTCTTTACGGGAGACAAACTGTGAATAAAACCATGTTCATTGGCTGCAAAAGATACGTAATAAGCAATCATTTAAAGTGCACATGAACTACTAAAAATTAAACAACTTCGAACTTGATTTCTTTGTAGAAAAAGCAATATTACAAAATCTACCTTGATAAAATTATCACAGACCTACACCTGTAGGCTGCCATAAACTAGTGCAGGACACATGTCCCTCGCCCGACCAGAAACGTCGCTTAAATGAATGGAATGTATCGTATGTTCATGTGACTAAAAGGTACATTAAAAAATCACTTTACTAAAATTCAATTTGGGAACAAAAAGAATAATATTCGGGTAACATTTAATTGAAGGAATTCATCTTTAGAAACTAAATTAAAAATACAATGTTATCGGGACATAATTTTTTTACTTACGGCAACTTCGTTTGCTTGCCATCTTCTGAAACAAAGGAAATGTAATTTCAGTAAAACTAGTTTTTAGTAAGAATTTTTTTTTTTCATTTAAGATTGAGAAGTTTGATAAAGCTAGATAAAGAATTTTGTCGTTTTTCTTCTTGCAACCTTTATGTTAAGTGAGTTGATTTTCTATATACCTGCAATCTTTTTAATGTCATTGGCTCAACAACGAGATCTTATAGTTTTTTAACTCTACTTAGAGCAACATATGGAAGGCCCAAGATCAACCCAGACCTTGGCTTTTGTGAATAGTCATTGACCAAGCCAGCCTTAAAGGCAGTTGCTGTCTTTCACATTTTTGTCCTAAGGTTTGAGAGACCTGAGTTTTTGGACAAATTGGTACACATCTTGGAAAGCTATCAGAAAGAGATGGACCATTGTAGTCTTCATCAAACTGAACAAGAACAGAAATAGGCAGAGTAGGGGGAATTTGATCTTCGGCATAAACAAAATCTAATACAGTTCCTAGTGTACCATTGCAAAACGAACTTTATTCCAATTGTTCATAGTAAGCATTACTCTGGGACCTTTTGCTAAGTATAAGACAGGTTCCAAACCTCCCATTTCATCAGCACGAAATGTATGAGCTCCACCAGAGTGACGGGTTTTAATTGTTGCTTTTGGCTGGTTCAGATTTTTTAATTTCATTATATTTATTTCTGCAACTTTAGATTTTAGATAGCATAAACTTATTGATGACATTTTGAATTCTTCAATGTTCTTTACATTTTCTGGAGTTCGAGATAACAATGTATGCCAATCTTCTAAAGTGGATTCTCCATTTCGAGCTCTCAAAAGAAGGTCTCTAAAGCAGTCTTGACGATTACTGTTGCCATGAACTCTATGATTTACTGTCAATGCAACAACTTGTTTAAACTCTTGATACATGAGATGGCCCTGAATTTGCTTAACTGATTTTGGAAATGAATGACAAACTGGTTTGTCACCAACTGAAGATAGCTGTGCTATGCCACCCACTAAAATAACAGAAAGACCACCAAAAGCTTGATCAGCTAGACCTGTAGCTTGCCTACATCTTCAATCTGTCCACCCAAATAGGACTGGTCAACGAATGAATATTCATCAATAATCAAATATTTGATGTTTTCTATCGTAGTTTGAAGTTGCTGTAAAGGTATTCCTTTCAATTCACAGAGTCGTTTTGAGCCAATTGGTAATTTGATAAAGGAATGCAGTGTCAGACCACTAACATTAAAAGAAGTCTTCCCAGTATATGCTAAAACTTGACATTTTTCTTTAAGGGTATTTCTTACAACATCAATAACATAGCTCTTTCCCGAACCTGCTATTCCTTTGATAAGGAGACGTAATGGCAACTCAGTCTTTGCTTGAAGTGATTCAAGACAATGTTGTATGCTAGCAATTCGTCTTCGCTAAAACTTGAGATATCTATTATAATTCTAGATGGTATTTGCCAAACAGATTCATTTCGATTTCTTTGAGTAGTTATCCAGGATGTTAAAGAATGCAAATCTTCTTCATTTACATATTCACTTCCATTATGCCAGTAACCTGGAGTTAAAACTGAGCTTTGTTCACTATCTAGTGCCCAATTCCTGAAAATTCAGTTCTGACATGAACATCCATTCCTCCTTTTCTTCCTCGATATGTTCTGTATGTAGGTCATCTGTTTCTATTTTGATAGCTGCTTTTAGGGTATAGTCAATTTTATTTCCCAATCAGGAACACAGTTCTTGCCAGAGTCACTGGACAAAAAATTCATCCAACATGTTTTGTAAGTTTCGTCACACTGTTCAAGATTGTCCCAAGCATTGTCTGGTTTATGCTGCCACGGCTTATATTTCATCAGTTCATATTTACAGAACAATCCATAATGCTGGTTCTGTGGATTTGAAGAAAATCTAGGATACGCTTTTACTATGACTGGTCGTTTCCTTTTTTCAAGTTTTGAGTTTTTGTAAAGAAAAGTGGAGGTAAATTGCATAAAGTTATATTCCGGTATGTCTGGAAAAGTCTTAATAAATTTTTCACGCTCAGCATAAATATTAAGCATGGATGAGACAGTACAGTAATCTTTATTCCTAGACACCTGGACTCTCCGTGAACCATCAAGGGATGCATTTACTACTTCATGCGTTGCATTTACACATTTTAGTGAATGTAAATGGTGCATAACTTCTTGGATCGAATAGTCTCTTTGCCCTACACTTTTGATCATAATTTGCTTTGAAGCATTTTGAGTATCGCTTGTATCAGATATTTTACTAACAACCTTAGTGAATGCATTATTTAGTATTGAAGATGCTTTTTCTCCTTTGGATGCATATTTCACCAAATATTCCAAACAGGCCTGATAATCTACAACAATTTGGATATCACAATTGGCTCGCCAACCTTGAAGTTGCAATGGCTGATGACGGTTTAACCGAGAGTCAATTCGTCTGGTGACAATTGTTGCTTTATACTTTGTTTGACCTGATTTAGTATTAACAGGCTCAAAATCTATTCTTGTCATATGACAGCTTTCAAAAGGAAATTTAAATCTGCAGCTTAATTCACCTTGGTTTTCTCTTAGACAGTACTTAGTGCTGCACATTGTATGCCTCTCAACAGAATTCAATAGATTCACATAGTCTTCTTCTGCTTGATTATGTCTTAGGGACAGATAGGGTGTTTGGCATGGATGAGTGTCTGGTTTGGACCACCCTTCATCTGGAGTGCATGGATTCCAAGTTGTTGATAAAAAGTCTACATATTGACAAACCACAGACTCTGCAGCTTTTAAACTATGGCTTTTCTTACTTTCCAATTCTATCATCTCTTCTTTTTACAGATTTCCTTTGTGTTGATCAATATATTTTGATGCCAAAAAGTCTTGCAATGCTATTTCGGTCAGCTGGCAAAGTCCTGGGTCATTATTTAGTTTAGCTACTCCATGACAGTGAAATGATCCTCATTAAACTGCGTATTCATATCTATACCAGTGCCATGAAGCCCCTAAAGACTCTTTTAACCAATACTTGGCAAAGTAATCTGTTCGCTCAGTAAAAAACCAATCCAGAATGTGTGGATTTTCAATAACTTATAATAATGTTTTCCGAATGTTTTCCGAATTCGAGTTCATGAAATTCAGGCCGATGATATTTTGCACATGACAAAGTGAAAAGATTGTAGGAGGTCCTACTTGAGCAATACTAGCCCGCAAATCTTCTTTAGCTTTGTGCCAATAACTACTACTGCCAGTCACATTTTTAGCATAATGCATAAGCTTAGACATCAGAGTAGAATATGAGTTTGACTGGAGCATTTCTTGAAGTTGCTGTACAGTTAACCTAGCATCGCCAGGGTTTTGTTTCAAAAAATGTTTCCCTGACCAAGAAGTCTGTGTCTCTGAATCGTACTGAAAGCCCAATAAGCAAATCGTGGAAAACTTACAAACCTGTAAGTCCAGGAGCCATGATTGTATTCAGCAAATTTGATCAAATGTTTTATTTTATCTGCAAGAGTTATATTTCGCAAAGGAGCTGAATTGGCAGGGTCTCCTTTAGCGTCTGGAACGCCATTGCTGCCAAAAATTCGATTTTGAATTCATTCAGGGGAGTTGAATTCCTAGATGGCCAAATGAGTTTGGGCTTTTGTAACAGTTCATCTGTGATCAGTTGTTTTTGTGGCTTGAACTGTACAGGGTTTAGAATTGTACTACTCAATTCGGTGTCCTTGTTTAATGGTATTTCATCAACATCTAAAGATCAATTTCATGATCTTTGCTGTTCTCAATACATTCTATTATTGACAGCTCACTTGGAATACCATCAGATGGCAAAGTAGCTAGGCAGTCATAATCAATAGTGATATCTTTAAATACAGGGTTGTGCTTAACTAACCAGTGGAGGGCACAGCTCACTTTTTCCCGTCTGACTGTCAGATCTTTATAAGTAATGTCTTTGCCTTTAACAGACACAACTATTACTGGCGGGTGACAAGGATATCTTGGCAATGAATTTGCTAGCTCCTGGATATCTTGAGAAAAGTTAATACATTGACCTTTGTATGCTTTTTGACCACCTGGTTTTGTATAAAAAGATATAATTGGAAAAGCACTGGCTATGAGCATTTGCTCTAATTGTGTCAGATTGTGCAATTCTTTTGGCACTTGCGAAGGTGTCAAGTTATTCTGAGATGAAAATTTTTACTCCATTCTTGTCAGGTGAACATCTTGAGCAGATATAAGGAGTTTTCTTTTTACCTTTCGCTTATAATGGCCATGCCTCATGACAAATATCACATTTTCAAAGCTTAGATTTAATATAGTTGTGAAAATAGGCACGCATAGCATGCATGTGGCTAGCCTTTTATGAAAAGCCAAAATAAATTGGGGATGTTATGAAAGAGTAAAGAATGGTCAATGAATTAGTGTTCCTCTCTGCTCGTACTAATGATGAAAGATGAATGTCATTCTACTAAACAGCAAGGGGAGTTTTTAAAATAGTTTGATAATTGAAGAAATTTCCAAGTGAATTGGGAGAAGAATACTGTACAACATTTGTGGGTAGGTCTACTTTACTGTTTGCGGTTTCTTTTTGTTTTTAAAGGATAATATAACGTATCAATAATGTTAACGTTTACTTGCACTGTTACCAATTTGTCACTTACAGGACAACATTTGTCATGATGACAATGCATTATCATTGCAGTTAAGAGTACTATAAAAGCTCTAACAAACCTTTTTTATATGCGATGCTCAACCATGTGAAAAAAATGTGTTTTAGGGCATAATTTCCTTTAATTAATATTTTTAGTTTCATTGATAGACTGTTATTATATTCGAGGTCTATTTTTTATTTTTTAGCAGTCACAATTTATGTTTTCTTTCTGTGTGTTCAGTGGAACAGGTTCAGATGGCAGAATCAGAGGTTTTAGAGCATTTACAGTAATATCATTCAAACCTTAAACGTTTTAAATGCTAACTTATTCAATGTTAATGTAAATTAACAACATAAACATTAATGTAACCAGGAAACACTTCCCTGATGTAACAGTTATTTGGTATGGTCTAGTTACAACCATAGTACATGTACACACTAATCTAAAAGCACTATTTGTATTCTTCTGTATGTGGAGCTCTTATATCAGTTACTTGATAAATGAATAAATAGATATATATTTTCAAAGCAAGTGTTTTTTTCCCAGAAGTTGGCAAGTTGGTTTAAATACTACCATTTGCGATCAAGCGTATAGCGAAAACTTTTTCCAAGTTTTTTTTACGTTCGTCTTGCACGTTTTTTCGAGAACTTTTCAAGTTTCTTGCTCGCTGATTGGTTGTTATTTTCAGGTATTTTGACCATTATTTTTAGCCATTCAGCAAGCGAGAAACTTGAAAAGTTCTCGACAAAACGTGCACGACAAAACAACTTGAAAAAAAGTTTCCACCATACGCTTGATCGCAAATGTTAGTATTACTGTAGTAAATTTAGAAACGTACAGAACAACAACAACAACAAAAATCATGTTTAGTCCGTTGCGTTCAAGGCAATCATGTCTGCAACTCTTAAGTGTAAAACAGTGATATTTTATATAACTTTTTTTACTGTAACACATTCATCCAGAAGAGGTTTCTCTTTGGCTCTCAGCAGGATGGCATCTTATCAGTGTTATTGTCTGACATCTAAACAACACAACTGTCAATGCACTTTTTGTGCCCAACCAAGTCTGTAGGTGTAAGACATGTAGATGAAAAACTGTCTCCGCTCTTCTCTACAGGAACTGAGTGACTATTTTCGCATATTTATCCACAAGAAGTTTTTGTGGTCCAGTTCTCAGAAGTGCTAATTTTATGTCAATGTCTGACATATGTCCTACATTTGCCACTTCACCTTTCAGTGTGAAAAAGCTTTGCAATGCATCATTGAATGCACAGTAGGACATTTTTTTCTGGTCAACCATAATGGACAACTTGCAGATGAGTTTTGGAATAAGAGTTTCTGCCAGCAATGTTGTGTTGCATGCTTTGCAATTTATCAACTCTTCTTCATCAGATGGTTGTTGATCAGTGGCATTGCACAAGGGGCATGATGGTGATCGTGTTAAGTCTATACCAATGATGTTCCCCTCAATGACAGAATCTTGGAAGTCAGATGGGAAGCAAACATCTAGGTTAGGCATCACTTCATCAATCTGCTCTATTACTGTATACTCGTTGGTGTTGACATACTTCTTATCATTGAAAACTTTCACTTTGATGTTCTGAAGATGGTATGACTTTCCTCTTTCATGTTTGTCGATTGCTGACTCCCAAAGTTCCAATCGTATGGAACCAGTTCCATCGGTTACCATGCAATCACTTTTGAAGCAGGTGTTCCCTCGCACAACAACTTTTTGTCTTTCCTCTGTCTTAGTAAGCACTTTGACTTTCCACTGTGTCAAATGGTGACAGGGAGGGTATGTCACTCAGTTTGACAAGGTTGTTTTCAAAATTGGGATTGTAGTCAAAGTCTACTTTAGTAGAATGAAGCTTGGAATTTTTGTTCAAGGTGAGGTCGAGCTTGTCAGCATTGCGTTTGTTTGGGCAGAACTGTCCACCAAGAAGTTGAACTAGGCTGTGCTGTTGTTGATAATTAACCAGGTCTCTTCGCTTATCAGGTGAGTAACACACTACATGCTGGGAATCATCTTGGGAAGTTTGCAGTATTAAGTTGAAGTAAGGTGTCCTTTTTTCATTCTTGGCATTTTTGACTCCTGATAGTTGGTGTATATATCCAGTGATGCCTGAAATAGGTACAAAACAAGAAGTGTAATGTAAAAGCACAGCAATTTTGTAAGAAATGTGAGCAATCAGTATCGGCAGATATCAATACAGTGAACAGGCTCATAGAATAACAATTGGACAAAGGAAAGTTTAGCTGACTTGTAAACTTTTTGGGCAAAGCCTTCACATAAAATGTCCAATGTGTCTTTTTAAGTGTAATAATGTATACAATGGTGCTTCCCACGATAGACATATTATGCAAATATTCAGACCAAGATCTATCAACAACGGCACTCTCTATAAATCGTTCAGGGTGGTTTTGCAAGTAATGAATACCAGCCATTCTAATTTCAATGTGTCGGCTCGCATCATTGTACAACTGATGTGCTATAGCTCTAAACATACAATTTCCCTCTCCTCCAACCTCTAGTGGCCTTAACCCATGACTGCGTAATCTGTCATTAAACACTGAACTGGATCTATCATAAATAACCACTCTAGTAAAATCAACATGATCTGGCATTGGGCCAGGGTTTTTCTCTATATCCCCAGAAAGAAGATTTTTCCTTTGTGAAAAATTATACCTTTGCTTGTAGCTCTTTTCAAAATAGGAGATAAATAAACTACATTCTCTTATAGCAAATTTGATAGCCCAATGTTTATGACAATTCACAATGCTGTACAAGACAGATGAACGAGGAACTGATTTCTTTACCCACATCTTTATTCTTTTTCTAAACTTTCTCTTTCTCAACTTATTAAGCACCTTTTTCAATGACACCTTGGAATGCTCTCTATCTCTTTTCCTGTCAGAGATCTTTGCATAATCACGTGATCTTGTGAGTAAATTTAGCAAAATCCATCACACTTTCAGGTTCCTTAAAAGACACCTTAACCCCAGGCGTTGGGTTAGCATTTAGTTGCACATTGTCATTACACTCTAACTGAGACATAACATTTAAGGTCTCAAGTACTTGTCCACTGGTCACATATACAGGATTATGACAACTGATTAAGCTTACCATATTTGAAATTTGATTTGTGCTTGCAAAACTAGCACTCGACTTGAACGATTGTGTTTCCCACAGGAAATTCTTATTTTTGTCTCGAAAGACAGTTTCGTTTTCCATAAGGAAATCATTTGCTCCCCAAAGGGACTTATCAGTGTCTGGTAAGACAGTTTGGATTCCCAGTCGGGAATTAATGTTTGTCCCCGAAGAGACTTAAGCTGATCAGTGTCTCGGAAGACAGTTTCGAATCCCACAAAGGAATTCATAAATCCCAACTGGGATTTGCCAGTATTTCCAACGACAGTATTAAGGCGGCGTACATTGGTTGTCAAATCCTGTACATGGCCAGAAGTCATAGCAGTACAAAGGCGACGGCCATCTTGGACATGCAAATTAGAATATAGCTGCAAAACAGACAACTTTTTCGAAGTAAGCATGCCATTAGAAACCCTACAAAACCTAAGCAAATTATTACGGGCAAGCGCTCGACAAGTTGCTTGAATGCTATGCCCCATTAAGGGCAAAAAATCGACAAAAGGCATTTTCTTACCTCAACAAAGAAGACAGCTTTAAATAATAATAATAACAATAATAATAATAATAATATTAATGAAGCTTGTAAAGCGCAAATTACATAAAAATGTTCAGACGCGCTGTTTACAGTCTACATTCTACTATTAAACTAACTTAAAATAAAATTGATTAAATACAACAATCATATATATATAACATCAACTAACTTTAAATCTAGATTAAATGGTCACTTATCTACTATAATGTCAGTTTCCTAAGAATAGAAATGACTTTTAAATAAATGTGTTTTTGAGTTTGACTTAAACGATTGTAAGGATTTTAGATTCCTGATGTAGTTCGGAAGACGGTTCCAAAGATAAGGACTTGTA
>JAOBAT010112779.1:0-10539 GCA_026413305.1 Hydrozoanthus tunicans
GGTGTCGATTTTGTTGAGGGAGGAAAACCGGAGAGCCCGGAGAAAAACCCTCGGAGTCAGATTGAGATCGACAAATCGCTGCCCATATGCCACAAGCAGGACTCGATCCCGGGTCCACAGTGGTGGGAGGCGCGAGTGCTAACCGCTTGGCTATCCTGACTCCCCCCTGATTGTCTAAAAATTTTTTGTTCACGTATATCTACCTTGAACCCACTGCAATTGTTTCTTTTGTTTTATTTTGTTTGTGACTATTTTTAACACAAGGAATCAAGGTAAAACAGGCAGTAGGACTCGATTCGAGGTCTGCCATCCGGGACCTACAGTTTAAAGTCGTTATCCGAAAAGACACGAAGATCTAACCATTTGCAGAAGTTACAGCAAAGGCAGCACTCTCTCCTCAATTATTTTAAGACCCCGAGTGAAAGTCCGGCACTGGGAATCGAACCTAGGCCTCCAACAGCACATCAGACTAGCGCCTTGCCAACCAGACGGGGGCAATACACCCTGCCCTTGGTAAATACAAAGTGCTGTGATTTTTACTTAAACACGTGGTTCCAGTATAAAAGGGTTAGGCCCGCCCCTTTTTCGAGCCTTTTCATGAAATTTGAATAAATTTTGAAATGTAATGGCGGCCATCATGACAAAAGAAACAACCCACTTTCAACAGTTCAAGGTCATTTACACCATAGTCGTGAAACAGTTTCATTATTTAATAGTAAATGAAGTTATTGGCATAATACCGTTCTACTGGTAGGCGTACGTCGTGAATGGCTGCTGATAAGAATTAAAATATACGAAATTTATCGCCAGAGCAATTCGAAATTCGCGCGTGCTTCGCAAGACCAAAATAGACAAACAACGTCGATCGAGGCCTGCATTTTTTTGTCATTTTATTACTTCGCTTCAGGAATTAAAATTCATAGTTGTAACACTAATAAAATTAAAATCAGCCGAATATCGGCTCAGAAGACAGAAGCAAGAATGAGCCATACACAACTGTATCTAGATTGTTTGCTATATTTTGAAATTGCAAAACTATTTTATATGCAAAAAAAAAACGCCATAGCTGGCAGAGAGCAGAGACCTTCGTAGATGTTAACTCGACGGCGGATGATTGGCAACTAAACGTGTGAAACCCCTGGGATCAGCCCTTTTATACTGGAATCTCGTGTTTAAGATAAATAGGTGGTAACGAAAAACTTAAGAGTTAAACAGACTTACGATATTTGATTTATTGACATTTATGTAGTTCCCTCGGGGTCTGTGATGAAGAAAGCGTTATTCAGTTCTAAGCTAGATCTTTAAACACCTGGGCCGAGTTGTTCAAAGGCCGATTAACCACACGTAACTTAGGGTTAGAATTTAACCTACGTTCTGGTTTCCATCCTTATACAAAGAAGGATTTCAGCTGTAATTTTAGAACCAAGAGAATACAAGAGCTACAAACCTTTCTTGAGAGAAGAAACTGCTGCTTGAACTCTAATTCGGAATAACCCAGGGTTAGAGTTAACCTGCCTTTGAAAACCCGGCCCGGCAAAACTGAAGTAATCAAATACTAAGGCGCCATATCAATTGGTTACAAGAATAAAAGAAGATAAACTTTATACAAACTGGAGCAGATTTTAATGTTTTTCAAAAAGTGGTCTGGTGGCTTCACAGGAAAAACCTCAAAATGTTGATCTTGTTTATCTTTAAATACATTACTTTAACTTAAACTGTTTTCTCCTGTTTGTACGTAATTTATGATATATAATTATTGTCTTTATACAGACTCGCCAACTCGTGGCTGTCGTTATCACCAACTGGTCCGGGCTTTCCGGACGGGTGGACTGGGGAAGAGCGAGAATTTTTAACTTTGTTTTCGGACGCCGTTGCTATGGCATTCTCGTAGGGCGCAGGACCAATGGAGCTCAGCAGCACGGGAAGGTAACACAAGCCGTGGAACATACCGAAAACAACCACGGCGAAGAATATCTACAAGAAAGTGGCTTGGCATAAGACACATGTAATAAAAACTAAGACGGTTTCGCTTTTGAATGGTTATCAACGACTTTCAAACACACCACACTGTTGAGTTTACCATGCATGTTTTGGTATACAAAGGCTTTTATCATTGCTAACGAGAAGGAATTAAGTGAAATTATTTTCAAGGCAACCTGTTCTACTTCTATAATAGTCGGTGCAACTTGAAATTCTTTCGATAAATGAACTTCAGTTAAACTTGAGAATTGGCAATAGTTTGAGGTCTCAATGAATTCGTTCAATTTCTATACTAGAAATTATGAATGACTATGTTGGTGCGTTCGAGCGCCAGTGCGTTACCGGGTCCACTGAACACAGCAACAAAAAATTAGATTGTTCGCGGCATACAAGGGGACACGTTCACGTGGTACACAGGAAAAAACTGCTTAGGATTGCATTTTAGATAAGGTACAGCTACACAATGCAACACTGCGCGCAATGGAAAAGTTGGTTCTGAAATCTTTTAATGAAACTTTGCCCCAAGTAGAAACCGATCCTAACCTGCAACATTGCAAGCAACGGTTTCAAAGGTGGTTACACTAAGGGTTTTAGTTACACGGAGCGTTGCATGCAATGTTGCATCGTGTAGCCAAACCTTTAGTCTGTCTCACTGTATTTTAACCTCGCAGTGAATGGAAGGTATATCTCACCTTGAAGAACGCCGTAAAGATGTATGAACTGGAAGTCGCCAGTAGGACAAACGCGAGAAATGTGCTGAAGCCTCCGTTCCAAACAGCCGGGCCAATGTTACGCAAAGTTAGGAAAGCCCGCTCTGTGCATTGTGTTAAAAATTTCCTAATTAACTGGGTTTTTTTAACAGTGTGGTCAAACTATTAAAATAATTAACAATTGTCAACAAGAGGTTTCAAACAATTATGGGCAAACAAAAAAACTGTGCGTAACCTCTTTCCTTGGAAAGTTTAAACAATTTGGCTGACACAGATTCCGCCATCATTTTAATACTTTATTCCTCTCGGGATAATACACCACTTATCGAATTGTTACCTTGTTTTGTTCCCGGAGTCACCATAAACGTGTGAGCAATGTGAGAGGAGTAGTCAACGGTGAGTCCAACCGCCAACACCAGACATATTGTAGAAACAGTGTCGATGTACAGACCCCAGAAGTGACATGTTCCCATGATACAAACCTGAAATTCGTCACACAAAAATATTCAAATATTTTCCTGGTCAGATCGAGCAAACGTGGTTATTAAGATATTTATTACATTGCTTCAGTTTGAGGT
The DNA here is from genome assembly GCA_026413305.1 of Hydrozoanthus tunicans. Lineage (NCBI taxonomy): Eukaryota > Metazoa > Cnidaria > Anthozoa > Zoantharia > Hydrozoanthidae > Hydrozoanthus > Hydrozoanthus tunicans. The sequence continues at coordinate 3,269 of JAOBAT010112779.1, forward strand.
CAGTAAAAGGGAGAACAAACAACTTTTCTTGCACGCTCGAGTAATACAGAAACCAGTCCAATAACTCTGCGGACCTGTAAGAGCAGTTATTTGGATAATCAGATTCGAATTGGTCTTGAAATCCGGGAATTTCAAACAAATCAACTCGATTCAGGCTGCCAATAACCGAACCTGATCTATTGTCAGAAAGATTATTTGTTTTTTTTTCATTGTAGTTATAAACCTTAGCGGGCACAGTGGCCGATCGGTTAGCGTAATTTATTCGTATAGCCCTAGGATCACCAATTCGAGCCGCGGTCAGATGACGTGTCCCTGAGCAAGGCATGTTGCTGATTTGGTTTCAGTCGGTTTAGCTGTATGAATGAGTGCAAGCTTCTGCTTGAGGTAAACCTTAGTGTTCTGTCCAGGGAGAATCAAAGACTCCCATTCTTTTAGGACAGAAAAAGAATTTAGTTTAACCTAGATATACAAATCTCTTAAGTTGAGATTATTAGGTAGTTTAAATATACTTCGTTACCTTTTTTTGATTAAAAAAAAATAGTGAAAAAGCTAGTTAAAAAGGTCAGTTTTTAAAAGATGAAAGGCAGAAGATAAGAAAAAGTCGAGACAAAACTGTAGATGCCTCTTGACAAATAACACACCCTGAGCGTGAGTGCAACAGTGTTTTAACATACCAGTGCCAATGCAATACAGGTCAATAACATCTGGCTGATAACACACCAGCGTGAATACAATAGTGTTTTAACATACCGGTGTGAATGCAATACTGATCATTAACATCTGACCGATTACACACCAGCGTGGATGCAACAGTGTTTAATATACCAGTGTCAATGCAATACAGGTCAATAACATCTGACTGATAACACACCAGCGTGAATGCAATAGTGTTTTAACATACCAGTGTCAATGCAATACAGGTCAATACCATCTGATTGATAACACACCAGCGTGAATGTGATAGTGTTTTAACACACCAGTGTCAATGCAATACAGGTCAATAACATCTGACTGGTAACACATCAGCGTGAATGCAATAGTGTTTTAACATACCAGTGTCAATGCAATACAGGTCAATAACATCTGACTGGTAACACATCAGCGTGAATGCAACAGTGTTTAATATACCAGTGTCAATGCAATACAGGTCAATAACATCTGACTGATAACACACCAGCGTGAATGCAATAGTGTTTTAACATACCAGTGTCAATGCAATACAGGTCAATAACATCTGACTGGTAACACGACAGCGTGAATGCAACAGTGTTTTAACATACCGGTGTGAATGCAATACTGATCATTAACATCTGACTGATTACACACCAGCGTGAATGCAACAGTGTTTAATATACCAATGTCAATGCAATACAGGTCAATAACATCTGACTGATAACACACCAGCGTGAATGCAATAGTGTTTTAACATACCAGTGTCAATGCAATACTTGTCAATAACATCTGACTGATAACACACCAGCGTGAATACAATAGTGTTTTAACATACCAGTGTCAATGCAATACAGGTCAATAACATCTGACTGATAACACACCAGCGTGAATACAATAGTGTTTTAACATACCAGAGTAAATGCAATACAGGTCAGTACCATCAGGCACGTCCACAGGTTGGCGAGTACGATCAGTGTAGTTATAAACACAGCAGCTAAGGCCAGCCCCATATTACGGTACAGCTCCTCTTTTATTATCTATCGACAGAAGAACCAAATATCACTTCAACAAACGCTATTACAGAGCAGCTTGAAGAAGACGTCATAAATTGCCGTCTTATGTTTTAAATTTTGTTTACACTGAATGCACTATTTCAAAGCCTTATTTTATGGACTTAAAACGGTCAGGTAAGAACTTTTATCCGCTTACAGCTGAATAGAAGTGTTGCAAAAGCCCTTGGGGATATAAAAGTACCAATAACAAAATGGCTTCTGTAGCACTTCCATGTTAGTTAGAGGGTATAGTTTTCAAGTCTCGACGTTAAGTTCTTCAAAAATGACAGCGAGTATAAAATAAATTTTTTCTAAGGAAATGTGAGTGAAAACGGTAATGAAGAAAAAGACTTGCTTTCCAGTCATGAAAATCCTTAGAAAAAACATGTTTTCTATCGCTATCCATTTTGGGCATATTTACAGTCATAGCTAAGAAAATTTGACATTTTACTAGTAACGACCTACTTTTTCTTCGATACCATTTCGTCAAAGCTGATAAAAGCAGCCGTGGTCACGTGCTGCAGGATTCTATTCTGATGATCATCTTTGGCGGATTATTGAGTTTCATATTCTCAGCCCGAATATCTTATTTTCTATTGACCTTGTAAGGAGAACTTCGATGTGTTAAGCTTTGTAAGAGTGAAAGGGTCTTCAACTACACAACATTTCTCAATGTGGTGAGAAGACAAGTAGAGGCATTTTCAAAGCTAAAGTATTTGCAACATGTTTACGTTTTTATAATTCCTCAGGTTGTAGACCTCTTTCAAAAATGGCTGTAAGACGCGGTTAGAACTTGCCCTAAGCAGCATACTAATTGGTTTCTGCTATGACAATTAGACTACTTTCTGTCGTGATCTGCGAATCTGGGAGTCCTTCGTCTTTTGCGCCTTGTTGGCCATTGACTCATTAAAAGCTCCACCTCGTAGTCAATTATTTAACTACCACTTTTAACATGGTTCTATTTTAAACAATAGCTTAGTAGCAACATTTAAATCAAAGCAACAAACCTTGTTAGTTTCCCATTCAATGTAGAAAAATGCATGTGGAAAATGTTCGCCCTTGATAGGAATATCTGCAATGCCTTTGCGTAACTGCTCCATGGCTTCAACTTCTATCTGAGTTGAGGCCATATCTGTATGTTTCATCTGCATACGGGAAGCCTGGAGATGAATTCCGATCAATTTTTAGTATGCAGTTAAATGTGCTTGATCTTATCTATCATTGTACTTAATCAATAACAAAAATATTGACATCATACAGTCTTAACTCTCTATAGGGGTTGCCTTGTTGCTCTAGTCTTGCCAAGGTCGACACCTACCACTTTCAGTCTCAATCAACCATGTTATCGCTATCATGAACTTCAATAATATCCCTAACATGAATCATTGTCACTACCATATCACAATCAACATCATCACCATCACCATCTTCATCTCATAATCATTAAATGGTCTTTTTCAAACTCTGAAGATGATCTTAGAGACTGTACATGTTTAGTTTAAAAAAATATCAATTTTTAAATACAGATATCATATATTTATGACGGTAAACATAAACGGTCTGTCGAAGTTGCTTGTTTACATCTGACCTCTGGTATAAATGCTTTATCACAAACTGCATAGCGAGATGACAACACCTAAGATTATTTGATGACACTTACTTGTAAATTGAAAAAGAGTCGAACTGTTGCAGTTTTTTAGTTAACCGTAAAGAAAAAAACGGGGATAAATAAACCTCCAGAAGATAAAACATTCGACAATTCACCGTTGATTTAAGGTAAGTAGTCAATGGTTAATTCTGTGACATTCGGCTTGGCAACAATCAGTAGTTAATTGATGTGTTATGATAACGAAACCGACTGTAAGCGGATTGTACAATCACGGGATAATGAAATAGAAGAAAGGAAACTGAGCCATGGTTTACTTCTTGACCAACAATAGAACTGTTTCAAAACAGTTATACATTTTGGCAAAACTTGCTGAACAACTAGCTGCAGCAAGTTTGTAGGCTGGCGTTATGTTGACGAAGCAACAGTTATGCACATAAGTCTTTGGCCTCGGCAGATAAAGCTTCTATGATATGCCTAACTATATACACCGCTTTTACATTAAGCCACTAATTAGACCTTAAGAATCGACAAAAAGTACGAGATTTTTCCCACAGAAGTTGCAGAAAAGTCACGCAATCTCGTTTTGTTGCCAAAACTCGTCGTTGTCGTCCTGTTTACAACGAGATTTGCAAAAAAAAAAAAAAAACTCGGTGCGTGGACTACGAGATTTTAACAACACATTTCTTCGGAATTCCGGCACACGCAGTATGACAAACGGGAAAAACTCGTACTTGCACTTGTACCGGTTGTCGAATCTGAAGCTCTCTATTATTAACTATAAGACAGCCCTACTCCTTCGGTGGACCAGTCCTGTTCTTACCACTATGGCAGTGTTGTCCGTGCTATTAACTTGGTACAACACGTCCCGTGCGTAAGTTCTCCCTGCCATTGTCAGGTACTCCTTCAGCCAGTTGTAAAAGAGTGTCCTGTTTGTAATTTGGGTGCTTCCTAAGAAGAAGCCGAAAGAAATTCAGCCAAGCTATCTGCACGACGAACTAGCAACATGTCATACCGAAATTGCTTTTGATGCATTGGCACAAATCACTTTGGTTTCATCTGACCAGTTTTCCGCAGGGCTGGGGCTTGTGCTCTCGAGGAACTGGGGGAGAGGGCCCAAGCCCCAGTTTTTTCCTCAAGAGCCGCTACACAGACTACAGGACAAGATATTTACTCATTAATTACCATTACTACACGAAACAAACTCCTGCATCAAAATTGTAATGCAGATCTCCCTAAACTTCCGTTTTCAATTAGTTTTTGTCTTAAATAATGATTTGGTCAGAACCGTGGGGTATTGAACTTGATGGCAAGACTTTGATACAAATTATCCATAGCCCTTTTAAAAACCTTTACTTGTGAGAAGCATTGCCATTAAGAACGCCAAGAGATGCAAGTTCTCTCTCAACCTTGCCCAAGTGAAGTGTCGGTCATGTAACCCACAAACGCAAAAGAGGTATAAACATATAGTCTTAAAGTGCCACTACGATGAAAACTAACCTTCTCGAATTGAACTTTTTCTGTGAGGAATCTGTTTAAGGGTATGCTAGAAAGCATCTTACCCAAAAAAGTATCAAAAACCTAAAAAGGCTTTTTGAAACAGCAGTTCAAAGATCTACAGAATTGGCATGTCGAACCAGCCGAAACCGTGCTCATTTCCGCCCGCGATTGTATACCAGCGGGCATATCAGGTTTCTACTACGTCGTCATTTACTTAACCAGTTCAGAAGAAAGCCAATAGCTTTTGTATAGAATACGACCACATTTTCAACGAAATATTTACCAAAAATATCATCTGAGAGCTACCCAGAAGAAGAACAATCGCTTGTTTTCATCGACTTTGATAATAAACTAGTGTCTGAACTGAGACTGAAAGCAAATGGTTAAGTATTTTACATCACACTCTGCTTGAATGCTTTATCACCCTTATAGGGTAGTGTATGAATAAATCAAGCGTGAAGAAACTTGGAACGGCTTTCAAGGGAAGCAGCGATAGAACCCAAAATGTTTACCCCGTTATCTTTGCTTCTCGTAGTCGGAACGCCAAAAAAACTGGGAGACATGTCTTACTAGGCAAGGTAGCAGAGTCTTTGCTTGCTAGTAGAACAAACTTAATTTTGACCAGTTAGAGATGTAAAGGGAAAAGGTAAAGTCATTTAATTATTCGCTGCACTGCAATTAACTGTGAAATGAGTTATTAGTCAAGATACGATTGGTTGTTTCACACCTACCTGCATTGAAATAACTCTTGCTCTTGACTTTTTTCGCCCAATCTATATATTCTTTGAACCAACTGCTAACTGAACTCTGAACGATGTACTTATCTTTCAGAGCCACCTCATAAATCTTGTGCAAATTTTCTTGCTCGTTGAAGTAGTCAATTTTTCCTAAAAATGTTAAAGTATTAGCAATAATACGTATTAAAACATTTTTACAGTTGCTAACTAATTTGTAACTTATTTACAACTTAAGTGCTTCAGGTCTTTGTGATGAATTTATCAACATAAAGGCTAAATAGACCATTATGCATCTTTCCTCCTTTATTAACAGACGTTTTAAATAAATGATTAAAACATACATCCCAGGTACCCAAGGGCTCCAACACCAGAAACCACCAAACTTACCTTAGAACTGAGCTCTGAGAGACATGTACCTGGGAATAAGTCCTATTACAAGTTAACTGCATATGGTCTTAAAGGATTCTCAACAGTACAAAGTTTTTGTTCTCAAAAAAAGTCTTGTTAAGTCTAAGTCCATATTCCACAGTTTGAATTTCCCGCGCTCCGCCATTTTGAAATCGGATGTGTTTTGAATGCAGACCACTGCTATTGCTGGTTTTCACATGGCGTCATGGCGGCCATGTTGGTAATCTTGAAGAAAAGAATTTTGATCACTTCTTTTGTTTGGAGCACCAACATGGCCGCTTCGTCTTTTGTTTTTGGTGTCTCTAGGGAATGGTTGCAACACAAGAATTGTATTCATCGAGAGTGGAGACCTGAACTGCAATAAAAACACATCACATTTCAAACTTCTTGGCGTGCAGAAATTCTCAACGTAGAAATGATTTTGAAACTAAATTTCTTCGAGTCAGATTTGTGTACGGGATTATAAATTTTAGCTGCTAATATGGACATAAACTCAACAAAAGTTTTATTTGAGAACAAGGTTATACAGTGAAGGATTCCTAAGAACCAACCTTTTAAGTAAGTCATGGAAAAATAGGCTTTGTTTGTAGCGTAAGTGTTGCCATTGTAAGTGGTATACCCATTTAAACCTGGGAGAGACGAGCTCTTAACCGTCTAGAGTGGTGCACTGCATGCCGTGTTGGCGTAGAGAGATTTGAACATCGTCGCATCGAGCTGCTTCAGGAAACCCGCATAGCCCGACATGCTGCACAAAACCTACCAGTGCCAAACACTGACTATGTCTGCCCAGACTGCCAACGACATCGTTGTTCACCCATAGGCTTGATCATCAGTCACCGCAGAAAGCATACCACCCTCATAAACTAATGCTTTTGATCAGTCACCGCAGAAAGCATGCCACCCTCCTCAACTGATGCTTTTGATCAGCCATCACAGAAAGCATGCCGCCATCCTCAACTAATGCTTCTGGTCAGCCACCACAGAAAGCATGCCACCATCTTCAACTGATACTTCTGGTCAGCCACCGCAGAAAGCATGCTACCCTCCTCAACTGATGCTTTTGATCAGCCACCGCAGAAAGCATGCCGCCATCTTTAATTGGTGCTTCTGGTCAGCCACCGCAGAAAGCATGCCACCCTCCTCAACTAATGCTTCTGGTCAGCCACCGCAGAAAGCATGCTACCCTCCTCAACTGATGCTTTTGATCAGCCGCCGCAGATAGCATGCCACCCTCCTCAACTAATGCTTTTGATCAGCCACAGCAGAAAGCATGCCACCCTCCTCAACTAATGCTTT
>JAOBAT010112790.1:0-14326 GCA_026413305.1 Hydrozoanthus tunicans
CGGGGTTGCTGGAGATGTCACCACCTAGAAGCAGAAGCTGCCTCGTTGCGCACGAATTTGAATAATACAAACACCGGCTCTTCATACGCTTGGGTTTCCTGTGGATAAATCGCCTTGCAGAACTTGAGGATATAGAAATAAAATTGAGATTGCTTATGTATATCTTGCTTTTATTTCATAGCTAAAGACAGGTTTCCGTAGATATGAAGTACTTGAATAAAAACAAGGTACGCTGTATATACAGAATATTGAGGTCAATATATTCTGTTACGCTTCATGCCGACCGCGAGTATGCCAACACTGTTTTTTTCTGTTTCTCTTAAAATGTCTTACGTCATTCTTTATCTAAACTTGGCAAAAAAGTGGAACAAGTAAAAAAAAAGATTTACGAAACCTAGTTTCAAGGGTTATCCCTGTTTTGAGGAGAAATACCGTTAATATGTTTAAAAACTTACCTGCCTCTAAACTAAAGCCTAAAGTTCGCCGGGTTATGCGATTATTTAGGGGACAAGTGTACGGGACTAGAGAATTGAAGCTACAGTGGTCGCGTGCAAATTCTTAATTTTTCTAACTTACAAGTAAACCTTGTGATAGCAAAAATCAATCTAATGAAACAAAGCCAGTGATCTTCCGAAACATAGGCTTGTTTAGATTTGTTGCGTTCAACTGTTGAACAATCTTTGTACTCGCTTTTATTAAGGAGAATTTGCAATGACAGAAAGTTAATGTTACGTATAAAAAAATGCAAAAGAAGACGGATTCGGCTCTGACAAAGAGCAGTAAATGCTCAAAATGTCAGTTTTGAAAACCTATTACAAGAATAGAAAAATTGATTAGTTTACCTTGACCCTGAGTTGTAATGACAGCTATGAAATATCAGAAAATTATGTAATTATTTCTGCGGCTTGTGCCGGAGATTTCGGGATTTCGAAGAGAGTTTTTTTTCGGTAGTTGACGTAAGCCATTTCCATCACTCCAAATCTTGAACAGTATACAAATCAACCATTTTAGGTAAAGCCTGGCAATTCATTAGCTAGATATTTCACAACAATAGAATTGAAAATCAGGGGTAGAGATAATTGCTTTCAGAGCAGAAATCACTGTATGTATGATATATAGGTTTGACTACAAGATTTGAGTTTGTCTTAATTTCCATTATCATCAGATTTCCCAAACAAAAGGGTCTAAAGATTTAGTATTATCTACCTTCTTACCCCCTTTACATATATAGAAATTCTTCTTAGTAAAGTAGAGTTAAAGTCCCTATCAAGCTTATTTTGTTAAGTTCCATATGAAAAGTAGAACACTTTAATAATAGTAATTTTTGAAAATAAAACCTTTTCTTGCCCTTCTTATTGCATTTTTCAGACTTGAAGCGTGCAATGATAACGTAGCAGGAGGCATATGACGTAGCACGAAGCATGACGCAGAGAAAATCTTTTTTATCTCAAAAAATTCAATTCTGGCTACAATAGTCACATTATTATAACTTTAATCAATAAATCATTTGCTTGAAATTGTTTGAAATAAAACTTTTATAACATTTTTTTTTAAACAAAAACCACATAACTCACTGCTACTATACGTCGCAGGTTACCAGTCCCCGGCCTGCTCGGTTAAAACTTACATTCAAATCCTTTTTGGGTAAAAAAGCATACTTAGACGTAGAAATTTTCTTTGGTTACTGGAATTTCGAGTTCACTGATGACATCAGTTGTAAGTCAAAAAGTAAAAAATTATGCTTGATAGAGACTTTAAGGCAAAGGTTACGCGTTAGCGCCTCGTATGTCAAAACTGTAGGATGATAACGGTAATAACGATAAGGATAACGAAAGCAATAAAGATAACGATAAAGATAACGATAAAGATAACGATAAAGATAACGATAACGACAATGATAATGATAATGATAATGATAATGATAATGATAATGATAATGATAATGATATTGATGTTTAATGATTGGTGCTTTATATCCACTACTTTATATAAAACACTTTACATGCAGTACTAATAAATCTTTTATAAGTACATAGTCACGAACTAAACTAAAAGAAATTAAAAGTACTGAAAATCTTTGTATTTTTTTCTCGTTTCATGTTTTTACTTAAGTTATTTGAATTGAATTACTATTTTCCTCCCAAAGGTGAAAAAATTCGCCTAAAAGGAACTAACAAGAACAATGTTGGTCGAGTTGAAGTGCGTTACCATGGAGTCTGGGGAACAGTAAGAGCCGAGCAGTTTTATATCGAAGAAGCACACGTGGTCTGTAAAGAACTAGGTTTCCCAAGGGCACTTTCGGTATTCACTAACTATGGCAACGGGAAAGGTCCAGAGTGGATATCCTCGGTGAACTGTACTGGTAACGAAACATCCCTTGAGAAATGTTCTCTTGTTATGAACAACTCAACTTTTTCAGGAAGGAGAAATGACGTTGGTGTCAAGTGCTTTCTGTCTGAGTCAGAGAAACCAGGTATCATGTAATATTCTCAAGTTTCATGGCAAATGGTTACATACTTTTGAAATTAGGTTGACCTCCCCCCCCCCCCAACCTCATGCCTTCGCGTAACATTTTTTTCTTCATGCGTTCTAGGGTCAATTCAGTGCAAAAAGTTCATGCAACTGCTAACATGCAAATAAGTATTGCAAAACAGTCATCTCAATTCTTCAGCGCGCAATGATCCGCTGGAATGGATTTTTTGCGCCTTGAGCTTAAGCAATGCAGTTGTAACTCCTTTTGTTCTCATGGAAGCGGACGTACATATCTTTAAAATCTGCTCTAAGAACGCGTTTATGTCTATTAAACGCTTTTGTTGCTTTATGATGTTTAAAACGAAACCATCAGCAATTTTGTGAGAAGTAAATCTTGTTTGTCGATCCTCTCAGATTACCCCGTGCGGTTAACCAACGGGCCAGTACTACACGCGGGAAATGTTGAGATCTTTTATAAAGACACTTGGCAAAGCGTTTGTGGGAACAATGGTTGGACGCGGCAAAATGCGAGGGTGGTGTGTCGTCAGCTAGGATACCCGGATGTTCTTGCCTTTACTCAGTGTTGTGGGGTGTTTGGGTTTCAGCAGAGGTCTCGCTTCATTAGTAACGTACACTGTCGTGGCGATGAGACTCAGCTGATACAATGCCCGCACAAGCAACGAGGAGAAAACAGGTACTGCCAAGGGGCAGAAGTTGTGTGCAGACCGGCCAATCATACAAACCTAGGTGTGTATGCAAAAAAAATTAACAATTTAGATTTTCAATAGTTTGAAATAGTACCTTTAGTTTGTAAAATGCGTAGAATTTTCGCAGCTTAAGAAGTTAATTTGTGCAAACTTTTAAATTGCAAGACGATTTTTCAGTTTATTTGTTCAGAACAGTCGAATCTTGGAACAATTTGCCAAAGCAACCGAAAGGCCACGAACATCTTAATTCCAAATCCAACTCTAGTTTTTTGTTACGAGAATTTTAACACCTCCTTAACGATTTTCCCTCTTTTGCGTTCTAATATTCTTCCTATAAATATTACACTAGAGTCATATCTTTGTTCTTTTGTTTTACTATTGGTAAGGCATCAGCGATCTTAAAGATTATGTTATCGATTAGTCAAAAGTATAGGTTAATTTGGGATCACACATACTACAGTTTCGATCTTTTTTAGATTTCCAGATTCGTTTAGGAGTGTCAGATACCAATGCGGGTAAAGGACGCGTTGAAGTGAAGTATGCAGGGATTTGGGGAGCCGTACATAACCTTAACAGCATCAATTTTAAGGTTGGAAGTGTAGTGTGCAGGCAGCTCAATTATAAGAGGGCCAGAGCCATTTATTTCCAAACTTTTGGCTCTCAACGTCAAGTTAAAGTCTGGAATACTCAGCTTGATTGCGCTGGAAACGAGAGTTCTCTTTCTCAGTGTTTAAACAAAACTAACATCAGACTTGGTCAATGGGGAAGTCGCGTAGTTTATGTTGAGTGTACCAACTCTTCGGCAAATGAACAAAGTAAGTATGTCCATTGAAACTTTCAAAGTAAAAAGGCAGGGAGCAATACAGTTCGGGCGACACAATAATCTATTTTATTAAATGGTTACTCTGATTTTCGGTCAATAACCAAATTTCTAGCGTTCTGATTGGCTGAACTTAGGTCAATAAGCTACCGTACAGACTTTTTTGAGTTACGGACTTCAAAAGTCAAAACAATGTCCGATGAATTTTATTATCCGCTCGAAATTACAAGTATTGAAGATTGACCCGAGAAAAGTTCTACAAGAGAATAATATCCAGAAAGGTAAAGCAGTGAATGAAAACTTTCAGCGAATGGAGAATTTCGTAAAGTTTGTCGACGGTGCGAAAATTGAAGTTCAATGAACATTGTGGAGAATATTTTTAAAATAAATAAATGCTTTTCAATCAAACTAATGAGCCTTTTAATAAAAATCTTAATAACCTTGTTTTGCTCGGTCTGTCCGGCTGTGATGATGCAAATGTTTATAGACTGCGGTTGTGATATCGATTTTACTGATGACTTTGGTGGTGCTTTTGGAAGTGATAACTTACGATGCAAATGTTTACTTTTTGTCGATGATTACGTTGTTTCAATGCTGCAAGAGAAGTCCATGTTTTGCTATCTGTTTGGCTTTAAACGATTGTTTTACCGCACTTGTGTTTATAAATTGTTTCTCGATGTGACAAAAGTCCACTAATAATTTCTTATCTGCTTAATTCTCTCATTAGATATTACTATTCAGCTTGTTCGTAGAGGGAAACAGAATGCTGGTAACATCGAAGTGTTGCTGAATAACACATGGTATAAACTGTGTGGCTACAACTGGAACAAGAGAGCTGCAGACGTCGCTTGTCGCCAGCTTGGTTACAATGGGGCCTTGGTCTCGCTGTCGGACTATGATTTTGTTAGACAAACTAGGCTAGGCCACTGGGGATTCAACCGATTTTCTAATTTGAGACTTTACAGTGCCCTGAGTACACAATACTTACACTGTCAAGGAGAAGAATACTCCCTGTCTTCGTGTTCACTTTCAAGATGGACGGTAAACCACTTGTGTAGCCGTATGGTAGGAGTTGTGTGTAGAACGCAAGACTTGAGAAAAAGCTTTAGCTCAACAGGTGTTCGTTTGGTCGGCGCACCAGTTAAGTACGCTGGCCGAGTAGAGGTGAATTACGGTGGTATTTGGGGATCAGCTTGCTATTTAGGATCGGGTAATACTGCTAACGTGGTTTGTCGGCAGCTTGGATACAAAGGAGCGGTTGCTTCTCTCTCTTTTCCATTGGGTGGTCGGAGTGTAGGGCCTACTTGGCCGATCCGGCTGCAATGCAACGGAGAGGAAAACTTTCTGCATGATTGCAGTCACAAAGAGCAAAGTTCCTGTCGGGTGGACGAACCCAGTGCTATATGTGGGGATAAAGCCGCAATGAGTAAGCAATAATTTCACGTTAATTCAAGTTAATGGACTGAGTTAGAACAAAGTCTTTTTATAGCTATCGCAAAAAACGTTTTGGTGATCCTCGACTGAAACCTGTTTGTGCTTGAGCATCGTTTTTTTCTGCCTTGTTTTTCGTTTCAGAATTGCTTTGCTTTTTATAAGTCCTCAACATCAGCGAAAGAAGAGAAATAGAATAACACAAAGCTGATCAAGCACAGCAGAATTAGCATGTATATGTACGTAATAAATAGCAACGATGGAGTTGTAAGGTTTTTATATCAGGAAAATATTTAAAGCACAGACAAGATTCGATCTTCGACAGCCAAATGCTATTATCATTAATCTAGTAATAAGTAGTTTGGAATCAAAGATATGGGAGCCAAGGAAATCTACAAAATCTAAGGTAATTGGCTTAACTGTTCTTGAGTGGATAAAGGCGTACGATTGGTCAAGGGTAAGAACGCAATGTTTCCATATTTTTTTCCAAAGTAAAACAAGAATGTCTCGTTTTGAAGCACAAACGTTTAAAATAGAATGTTTGAGATACAATTTTGAGTGTAAAAGTCCATTATTGTCTAACTAAACGGCCGGAGCTTATGACGAAATATGTTTATATCAGTGAGTTTGTCTTAGTTTAGAAATTAATCACCATCATTATGAAAACTTCAGTAGAACTGAAAAGATGTCCTTTAAATTGGTTGGCTAGTTCGGTTGATGGTAGTGGAGCATTCGCAGATATCGCTGTTAAGGGTTCGCTGGCTGTACAAATTGCTGGAAAGCGTTTCACATATACTGATTTACCACAACTTCGTTCCAACAGATGTCACCGTACGGCTTTCTGGTCGCAGTCGTCCAGGACCTTATGCCGGTCGTGTTATAATGAACCTTGCAGGTTTGTGGGGTACGATAAATAGCTATGGCGTTGATATCAAAGCCGCGAATGTTTTGTGTCGTATGGCAGGATACAGTGATGGAGCAGCGGCTGTTTATAACAACCCCGAATACGGCAGAGGATATGGCTTAGTATGGCTGAATAGTTTGAACTGCAAAGGCAACGAACGGTCGATATTCGACTGCTCTGAGCTAGAGTGGGTCAGTAGTCAAAGATTTCAATCTCATTCTCAGGATCTCAGCATCGAGTGCAAAAGAAAAGGTTTTGTTTACAAAGGTAATCTTTTTTAAAATGTTGTTTTATGTTTCGAATCCGTTTTATTTACTTGGCATTTGTTGCTGATGGTTTTAAATTTAGACAAAAATATTTAAAGATAACACCATATACAAACGTTTCGCATATTTCTTTTCATTTTGAAGCAAAGCAATTTTACTGATTTCTTTTAGTTTCGACCCCAGTCCCTGAGTTGGTTAAATTTGTTGCAACTTTTATAAGCATATTTCTTTTCATTTTGAAGCAAAGCAATTTTACTGATTTCTTTTAGTTTCGACCCCAATCCCTGAGTTGGTTAAATTTGTTGTTATAAGCAGACTATCTGCTGTCGCCGCTACAGCTGGTTTTATGATGGACTTCGTCTCCTTTAGTTTTCCTTAATTTTAATTATCATCAATTTTTGCGTTATTCTTGCAAACGGCCGGTTCATCATCTGAAATCTGCCTATAAAAAACTCCCACAAAAGAAAGAGAGTGTTGGATTTTTAGACATTAGAGTACACAGAATTAGAAAACCATTTGTACCATGATAATACTCAACATGAAAAAATAAAAAGCAAATTTTAAAAAATATATTGTCGTTTGTGACATGGTCACTTGTGATGTAGCACACGTCACTTATACCACTTACAGCTAAAGTGCACCAGGCGATAACCTTATGCACAACATTACTAGATGCGATGCTCTATACACATGCAAAGCTTAAAAGATGAGTATAAGAAGTAGAGTTGCTTGATGTGATCCTGTAAAAAAACAAACTGTTTACTATATTGCCTAAATTATGAAGTTGATATTTGCCCATGTCAAAAAAGCGTTTTTACATACTATTTCAAAGATAAAGGTGTACAAGACAGTGACTGATGGTTTATAATCGTTTCTATTTCGGATATTTTGCTTTTAAAATGGACAGTACTTGTGATGTATTCAGGAGTACATCGAAATGACCTATCGTCAACGTATCCTCGTCCACGCAGCAGACTTACAATATCCAAAAAATATTTTTCTATTTTCTTCAGAAACCAAGCTTCGTCTAGTCCAAGGAAAAACAAGTTATTCTGGTATATTGGAAGGACAAACAAATGGACGCTGGGTACCGGTGTGCGGAACTAAATGGGACAAAGCCATTGCTGACGTGGCATGTCGTCAAATGGGTTTTTCGGAAAGTCTTGCTGGTGGCAGTTCTTCCCGGTACAAATGGACGTACAAAGGAAACTCATACAAAGCAATGTTTGATCAAATACGATGCAGAGGTTCTGAACTATCTTTAAACGATTGTTCCCGTTCAGGTTCGAGTGTTTCTTTCGACTACTTTGGAAGAAAATTGGCAGCTGTTGTGTGCAAACCTCCGATGTTTGACAAAAGAGGTAACTGGGAAAAACTAAATTTTGTCTTTGAGTTTATAACATGTACACATATTTGTTAAGGCCGATTTATGAACAATCTGTGTTAGTTTGTTTAGATGCAGCTCTGTTCAGTTATTTAGGAACATTTCTCGCACCTGACGAGAGAGGGCTGCTCTCTCGAAACAGAGCTGTGGGTTGCCTTATTGGTTTTCTTCAGCAATTGTAAATGAATATTTATGATCAGCTCCATTTATGTTGAGCACTATATTTTAATTTGGCTAATAGTTCAGTTCTTTAATTTGGTGAGGTAGATTTTTTCTCCGCATTTAGTATGCACAGTTTTTCTGCTAGGCACAAGTTGCATTGTTTTAAGCCCACTTTGTACGCTTTACCACGCTTGGCGATTGACCATTTCAATTTCTTAAGGTCCCAAAAAAGGGGGTTGAGAGTGCGGTGCTTGTCGCGTACTTTGGGTTTTCAAAAGATAACTTGTGATTCCTGTCTCTAGGTTTAAAGTCTTGTTCTGTCATTCCTATGCAGTGCATTGCAGGTTCTTCTTTATATTTTTTGTTTTAACAGTGGCCATATATACCAGGGCCCGGTTCCTCAAAACCCCTATTAACTTAACCCAGGATTACCTCTTAACAAAACCTATTGGTTGTCATGGTAATTAACCCCGGGTTAGCACTAATCGGGTTTTGAGGAACCGGGCCCAGGCTCGGCGTGAGACGTTCTCACTCTAGTGAACAGTTGGTTTTAAAGCGACAGTTGAGTCCATGTATAGTTTATCCTTTTTCTGGCCGCGGTTTAGTGATTTTGCGTTATGTTTTTAAATTATTGACGCCACGCTATTCATTCGTTGCTAGATCTTGTGAAGCGCCTTGCTTTTTGGGAAGTTGCTTTGGGCGTTTTGACAGAACGGGGGGTTAAACCAGATGATTTTCCTTGATCAACTTTTTTTTGTTGTCTTTCGGGTTGTTGGGTGGATTTTAGTTGTTCTGTGTAACCACTCGAGCGGTGGACATTTTCGTTCACAGGTCTGACCTTGCTGAACACGGTTGTGTCGCAGAAGAAACTGGGTAATCTGTTGTTAAAGGCTTCTGGGAGTTCTTATTTTTTAGATGAATGGGGGATGGTTTGACAGTTTGTCTGTAAAGTGGAGGGTTGCTTATTACCGGTGGACAGGTCCAGTGTGATTTCAAGGTATTAATTACTACTTTCGGGTTTGCATGTACTGTGATTCTAAACCGAGCTCGCTAAAGATGGACGGGAAAGTTTTGCAGATTTTTTCTTATATTTTTGGGCGAATTCCCTGGAAGCCTGCCAGCCCATCGTCTCTGTATAGTCCGATGCTGGAATTTTTAAGACGTTGGTGAGCTTGTAAGATGTAAAGGCAGACAGGTTTACAAATTTTGGCTCCATCGTAGCTTCCCATGGGATGGGGCAATTTGATTTTTACCAAAGTTGCTTGTTGTTGAAGAGTATAAGGATTTTCGGAACGGAGAATAATTTACTTGTCTTGCTTTGAAATGTTGGTACGTTGTATTGCAAAGTTGATTGCTCTGGTTAGAAGCTGCTCTGTATTTAACGATGTCAAATACAAAAAACAACAGGCTTGGCTTGTTTTGAGCTTGGTGAACTAGTTTGTTGATATTCTTACATTGATTCAGGGTACAGTACGACCTACTTTTTCGTTGATCTTCTCCGCGATTTCTTTACTGACGGGCCCAAGGTTTTTTTGGCGGGATTTATGAGTCTGCACGTCACTATGTTGGGGAAGTTTTCTTTTTGGTACTTAACGGTAATGAATGACTGCTGTTTCGGCATGGTTTCTATTGTTTCGTTGATACCGAGCTTGGTTTTTTAGACGTTTATATCCAACAGCTTCTGGTCTTCCAGAGAGCATTTTTTATCGTGCAAACTTTTAAATTAATTTAAGTATATATGTTTATGTATGAATGTATGTATGTACTGTATGTTATACGTATGTATGTACTGGTCCACTTTTCTTGTCTTTGTGAATCTTGACAACTTTGTTACTTGTTCGTCAGCCTTGTTTCGTCTTCTCGTTTTGTCCTTTTCTTTTCATTAAAAAGTATAATAAGCCGTTCCTGTAAGCCATGCATTTTAATTAATCAGTTTTATTTTGAGGGAGCTAATTCACTATAAGCCTTCTGTTTTTTTCCTTAAGCCGGCTTCCTTACTGTTACTTACCCAATTGACTTAATCTACTGTTAAAGTAAGTGTAAGATTTAACGGCAAAAATAAAGAAGGAACGAATGAATGAATGTACATATGAAATTATGCGGGCGTATATACATGCATTTCTGTGGGAGTTTATGCATGAAAGTTTGTATGAATGTGTCAGTACGTAGTTTTTATGTAATATGGTTTTATTTCTACGGTAATAGAGTTAGTACTGAAACTGTTAAAGTGTTCCTGACAAACACTTGTTTTTCTTTGTGCCATTGTTTACTTATTGTCCACCTCAGAACTCTTTACTGCGAATAAGCGTTTAATATGTTGGATTATGTTTATGTTGCATAATATGTTGGTTGCACTAATGCACTAATAAATTAATTAAGCACAAGTATTATTCTGTTGAAGATATACAGCTCCGCCTTGGATCAAACAAGTCTAATTTAGCTGGTTTCTTGAAAGTTCGTGTTGCGGGAATCTGGGGCAACATTTGCAGTTCATCGCGTTTTGGCAAAAACGAGGCAGAAGTGGTTTGCCGAACACTTGGCTCCAAAGGGGTTGGTTGGATTAGTAATAAATGGTCCTCGTCAGATGGTGGACCCGTCTGGCCAAATCAATACTCCTGTACTGGAAAAGAACCAAACATGACTTATTGCCACCTCATTCCATACAAATGGTCGTTGTGCTTTGCCAATCCCTTTATCGTGTGCAAAACCCAAGATCCTAAAGGTAAATTAAATAGTAATAAAAAAGAATAGAAGAAGAATAGAATACACTAAATAACAGAAAAGAGTTAAACCAATTTTTTCAAGCCCCTAAATTACAAAAATATATAAATGCAAAAATTGACACAACTCAGAACTTTGCAAAGGTGTAACATAATATTCGTCAATGTAAGTTTTTCGGGGAGTAGCTTCCAGAGTCAGGAGTTAGTCAGGTTCAGAGTTACAATACATGTTCATATTACTTGTAACAACAATATTTTTAAAAAAATAACTGATAGGGTAACCATTTGGTTATGAAATTAAAGCTGTAACACATTCGGAAAAGATAAACTCCTGAAGAAGTTTCATCAAGTCCTATCACTTCTGGATTCCAAAGTTGTGTTTTTCGTAGCGAATAATAGTTTTCAAAAATGAACAGTTTGTCGCTGAAGGTTATAATGTAATCGCGCCGAAGATATAACACCGCTTAAAACGATCTCGTACATGTAATCGTCTGGTACTACGTTGAACATGCATGGTGCGTTGTTGTGCATCAAAAAAGCAAAAAAAAGAAACTAAAAAAATACCGCAAGAAGAAATAGCAAATGCACTACGCTTGATTCCTTTGACGTAGCACTGACTCGTCACATGAGCACTCGATTAAAGTGCACCGTTGTGACTGTTTCAAAAGCGATTGATTTGCTATCTTTATAACTTGTTTATGCCGGCAAGGGTCGACAAATGACTAAAATAACAATTTTGCATTCTCTAATAGATGAAGTTTGACCTAACAATTTTTGTCACCGAAATACCCATTAAGCAATAACTCTATTTGTTTTGTGCTAATGTTTCTTTTTCTGCTACCGTTTCTAGATTTTTCCTTGAGGCTTGTGGATGAAAGTACAACAGGCAAGTATTTAGGTCGCGTAGAGATGAAGTATTCAGGAGTCTGGGGAACAGTGTCAGCTAACAACTGGGATATCCGTGACGGGCACGTGGTTTGCAAACAACTTGGTTTTAAAGAAGGAGCCGTTGGTGTTTATACGAAGTCAAGGAACGGTCGAGGAAATCCACTCGTTTGGGTATCAAATCCTAACTGTACAGGAAACGAAAGTAGATTTTCTGAGTGTCTTCAGCCTTCCTGGATGACAACAATCTCGATAGACCTTTATCAGGAAGTTGCTGTTGTTGAATGCGACAATGGAAGTAACAAGCCAGGTCAGCCACATAAAAAATATTTTAAGCCTGTTTTAAACGTCGAATTTCACATTGCCGAATCTAATGCTAATGAGCAAATTCTATTGTTCTAGCTCGTTTACATTAGATTCGACACATGTGAAGTTCGATGTTTAAAACAGGCCATAGTATGTAGTGTTGCTTCGGTCTTTTGTAAGTTGTTCTTACGTTTCGGTCTTTCAAAGCAACAGTTCATTCTTAATCGTACAAATGCTATTGCTGTAGAAATTGATATTTCACTAATTATTGAAAGAGGACAGAGACTATAAGTTGTTAGCAAAAGAGTGTAAAAAGCGTAAAAAAACAGAACTGTAAAACTGTCAGAGTGCGTGAAAACAATCAGGTGGCGCATGTATTTCTTATATGGTTTACGGGCGGCATGTTTCCAAGTAAGACACGCACGTCAATGCATAATCAGTGTCCATCATTGCACTGTGTTTCAATCGGTATTTCAATGTCCACAGAAATAAAACTTCGTCTTTTTGGCACCAGACACAACAACATTGGAGTTGTAGAAGTAAAACGGAAAGGAGGCTCATGGGGGCCAGTTTGCCTACGTTCTTCGTACCGCCCGTCACAAAAAGAGATGAATGTTGCGAACGTGGTGTGTAGGGAGCTTGGTTTTAATCAGGGTGCGCTCACATGGTTTAAATCAGCTGTGAAGATTTCAACTACGAACGCCCCAATGGTTGATGTAAGATGCAGGGGCTTCGAGAATTCAATCTCCCAGTGTACCTTTAGAGGTTGGAAAGTTCGTCGCACTTGCTATCACTCACAAAGAATTGGAGTTACATGCAAAACAGGAAACCCTTTAACTGACGGTAAGCAATAAATACTATAAAGAATATTTAGATTACTTTTAAACATCCAATTGCAAGTGTTTGGCAAGAATCATTAAAAAGGCTTGAATCCTATATTAGGGAGTATTGTTTGACAACTCGTGATACAGTTTAAACGACTAAGACGGGCATGACTTTGAACGTCGGTGTTATTTCATTTAGGTTGGTGTAGGAAAGAAAGTATAGTAGGAAAAACAAATTACAACATAAGAAAACTTCTTTGCTAGCTAAAAGCTCTTTCTAGTTAGGGAAAACTTTAACGTTCCACTTAACATAGCAACGTGAATGTTTGTTTGTTTTCATGTTAATGGTCATGGTTACCTGTTAAAAACCTATGTCATTGTGTCTGGCATTTCTGTTTATGCTATAAATATCAGTGCAAATCTTATAGCTGGCGGGTTATGAGAGGTTTTATTAGTAAACACTTCCTTTCTACATCATTGCTTTATATATCTAGCTTAATAGAGTCACCAAGCCCGTAGGGAATGAGGATGGGAGCTTTCGATGCGCCGGTACTCCGGTACTCCAACCTCCTTCTCCCCACCCAAAAGGTCCACGTTATTGTTAAACACCTTCTTTATGTGAACCTAACTGAATACACTAGCGAGTGATTTAAGAATGTGTGTAAGGTTTAAAAACGGGTACAGCTCTAATCTAATTTGCTGATTGTGTGATACAAATGAATTCAAGAAAAACGATGTATTTCTTTGGTTGGCTAAGATTATTGAATGGCCAAAATAGTAAGAGCGCTGCGATTGGCTTCTGTGAGGGCATGATTCTACTGTATTAAACGACTGCGGAAAGAAGAAGCTAAGTTATCTATTACTCTGACAGCTCGCGCTTCCTCAGTTGGCCATCGTGCCTTCAACCGAAAAATAGGTTTGCTTACTCAAGAGATGCAAATTTGAAGTACACTCGAAATGAATTCCATATCTCCGCGCGCTGTTGTGAAGTAAGTCAGTCAAACGTGCCAAATTAAAGACCCTTTTACCAAGTACTTGGTTTAGCAATATTGACTTTTTCCCAGAAACTTGGCCAAGTTTGACGGATCTTTTGGGGAATGTCTGGCAGCACGAGCGTGCTAGGTGTCGGCTTTTCTTAGGGCAATTTTTAAAACAGATATGAGTGTTTTACTTCGAAAAACATACGCCACTTGTATATTTCATACCAAACTACATCCGGGGTACGAGTGACATATTTTCCATATCCTCACTATTGAAGATATCGCGGATTTCATTTCATTGTTTTCCAGCCCTTTTTGGCGCAATCTATATGACAAAAAGAATAACGTTCGCTACATCATTCGTGCTTTTCTTTCACTCAAAAACGAACTTCATATGTTTGCGGCCGCGGCCGGCGGACGGCCAAAATGAGCAGTTAATACCATATAATGGAGGCTGATATATAT
>JAOBAT010112801.1:0-14325 GCA_026413305.1 Hydrozoanthus tunicans
CCTGTTATTCCCTTCCTTATTATTACTCCCTTCCCTTATTCTTACCTTGGTCTTGTCAACAAACAAACTCCCTTCCCCTGTTATTCCCTTACTTATTATTACTCCCTTCCCTTATTCTTACCTTGGTCTTGTCAACAAACAAACTCCCTTCCCCTGTTATTCCCTTCCTTATTATTACACCCTTCCCTTATTCTTACCTTGGTCTTGTCAACAAACAAACACCCTTCCCTCAAACTGACTTGCGATTGTCTCCAGTCTTTTCTCTTGCCGTCTCGAACCATTAAAGCACCCTCATGAGTTATGGATGAACCCTTAATTTGGAAAAAGGAAAACGTTTCACAAATGAAAGTAACTACAAGCTATAAACCATTGAATAAACAGTAACAAAGATGAAGTTAATAACAATTGCTTTTAAAACAAGTAAAGTGAAGTTGCTTTAGGCACAAAATCTAAATCATCAAATCCACAACGAAGGTCACAACGCTAACCGCTTCTGGAGGATAAGTCAACGTATACGCGTATACGTATAAGCGGCAGCGATTTAAATTTCTTTTGCCTGCATTCAAATTAGCCCAACAAGTCTTGTTCTTGAACTAACGAGGCTAGAGGGGCTAATGTGAATACACAGGGTTCCTGCAGCTCGGGACCTCTTAAATTTAAGACTTTTTAGTGCCAAAAATCGCAAAATTTAAGACGTTAAGAAGCTTGAAAATCGTACCCAGGCTTTTTCCACTGCCTTGCTCGCTCAGCAGAACAGGATTAAGAAACAAGACGCGTTGTTCATCCGATTGAGTAGCACAAAACTCAGTGAATATCCCAAGAATATATAGAAAAATGACTGCTATTGAACAACTCTTTTCATTTCTTTTTCAAATTTAATGCCTTTTAAGACCTCAGGGATCAATTTCACCAAATTTAAGACCTTTTTAAGGCCTTAAATTTTCAACGACACTCATAACGACTTTTAATGCCCCGCGGGACCCCTGATATAGATAAAATAATGTTGAAATCGCCGCCATCTATACGCATAGAGTTTGTAACAGTGTCCAACAAAGTGCGTATAAACCTGACCGCGTAACGAAATTGGAAACACGGTTTGTCCAATAAAGCTGTAAGTAGAAAAGGGACTAAACGCAATACTAGCACAAATGTCCTGAAAGTTCTAGCTGTTTCATAAAACGTCAAGGCGCAACACAAGGCTTTACCCGACATGCAAAGCCAGATATAAGCAAAACAATCCTTTACTCCGTATGCATAGCTTGACATAACCAATGCAAGGCTTTACCCGGCATGCGTAACCTGGTATAAGCAATGCAAAGCTTTACCCGGCATGCATAGCCAGATATAGGCAACGTAAAGCTTTACCCAGAATGCATAGTGTGATATAAGCAATGCAAAGCTTTACTAAGCGTTGCATGATATAAACAATGCAAAGTGTTGCTAAGCACAGCCTGATAATACCAATGCAAAGTTTTGCTAGGCACGCTTAATATAAGCAACGAAAAGCTTTGCTAAGCATGCATAATATAAGCAATGAAAAGCTTTGCTAAGCATGCATAACACAAGCATTGCAAAGCTTTGCTAAGCACAGCCTGATAAAACCAATACTAGACTTAAATGTCAACAAACATACAAACGGTTCAATGCTGCTAAGAATGTAGTTCTCCTTCACAATGAGACAGTTGTTCTTTCCTGCTTTTCCCCAGTTCATAACCGCCGACAGAACTTTCTCCCGAACATAAAAAGCACGTTCTGTAAAGAAACGCCGCAAAACTCAGTTTACTACAGCTATTCAAAGCTGAGCATGGAAAACACAACCACCTTCAACTGCACTCAAACTGACGTGCCGTGCGAAACTATGCTTACACGCTAAACATAATAAAATTAGTCCACGTGGGTTACAACGGCCGCAGATTCGTTTTCAGTTCTGCAACTGAAATCTGAAAATGGGAATAATCAACAAAAGTATAGGCGAGTTGCTGTTTACATTTTTGCCCCATTAGCATACGCACTCTTCTTTTACATTCAGCTACAGTAACAAAGTTTCATTATTATGAAATATTTCTGCAAAACAAACTATCTTTGAAAATTTGAGACTAGTTTGCTGAGTAACCTTTCCATGATGTGGTTTTAAAAATTGAAAATTTTACAAAAAAAGGAATGGCCCTGCCTCCAGTTGTTTTGCATTTTTTTGAGTAGTGATTTCTTCTTGAAGCTACACTTATAGAACCGAAAGTTCGGTCGCCCATTAAATCTGATAAGCACTTTTTCAAGTTTTAAAGTCAGTTGTAATTCACCTTTGTTTTTACACTAACGAAGCAGAAAGTAGTTAATATGCCTTTTGCTGTTCAATAACAATTTCGAAAAAAATTTAATCAATGTAGAAGTTTGCAACTTGGTGTAGTATAGAATGAAGGAAACCGCTTCTCAAGTTTAAGTGATCAGACTCGGCTCCCCATGTGATTCTCTGTGGCTCAGTGGGTAGAGCATCTGATCGGTAATCAGAGAGTGGCGGGTTCGGTTTCCGTCAATGGCTTAGAATTTTTTCTGATCACTCAGACTTGAGAAGCGGTTTCCTTCATTCTAAAAATTTGATCATTCAAAGCAAAACATAAATCAATTATATAACTAATTTGTTGACCATTCATTCAGGTTGTTAGGCTTGCGGCAGTCCAGCGACACATAGCACTCTCTTATCATGCAGTTGATCAGCCTTGATACCAACCAAGTTCTAGTCCATATAAAACTTTATCAACAAAAGCACCAGTGACACCACAAAAGGAGTTCAGCGGTTGCAATAATTACTCTTAAAGGGGAACTGAGCTCTAAAATCAATTTTTTTTAAGTGAAATCCTTCAAGGTGTTGAGAACACATCTATTTTTTTTTTCTTGTGTTGCCCTGATTTCCCGAGAAATTCAAGTTTGTATGCGCGTGTTTCGGGTCGTTTTGGGTCATTGAGCGTGAGCGCTGATCGACTTGTCAGCGGTAAACGAAGGGAACGTGTGACGTAGTTATGAAGAGCGAGCGAGCGCGTGAACAGTTTATATTGTCGTAAACTCGCTTACACAGTCAAGAGTAAAAGTTACAAATTACGTTGTGTGCGATATCTCACTCAAATGATGATTTTTTCAGTCCATGCCAATTCTTACCCATTACTGACGTCATAGCCTCACTCTCTCTCTCTCTCTGCTTAACCCCTATTTGTGAGTCGCTGGTACAACGTGGCAAGTAACGTGTTTTAAACTCGAGTTTCTCGGAAAGTCAGCGTGATACGAGGAATTTTTTTTAGTATCGTTTTCACACTAAGTTAAAGATTTTGTTTGATTTTAGGGTTCAGTTCCCCTTTAAAGCTTTAACAATAACTTGTCACACACCGACGTTGCCGTTGAACAGTCCTTCAAACAGCGCCCAGTTTCCATCCGGGGCAAGACCCTTTTGGTAGACTATTCTCATACACACCTCTCCAGCAGTCATTTCGCTAGATACCTGGAGCCAAGACAAAATTAACCTGACTGAGTTGACAAATAACAAATTCTTTTATTTTTCTTCGTTAAACCTTAGAATAAAAACAAATTCAGTTAAAGGTTGACAAAACAGGGATGACAAGATGGAGGAAACCCAAGGCTTACCTTAAGTCTACAAGGGCAATCGTTGATTTCTTTAACGTAAATATCTAACGTCCATTCATTGTTTGGAGTTGGTACCTGGAATGTAGTTGACGACAATTGATTTACGAATAAAATAAGACAACTTATAATAAATTTACACAATTAATTTCAAAACAATTATACGGAACCGGAAGTTCATCTATTTTCATACAGTCCAGCTTGCGTAATCTCTTTCAAACTTCTAACAGCAGTTTTAACTTGCATCATAAGTCTTGTAAGGATTTTAATTTCGTAGCAACTCAGTAAACGAAGACTAAAAATCTGAAACTAACTTTACCACACAGCTCAAAACCGCAACAAGAACAAGAATAGAAATTCTACAATCAAAGCATTGCAATATGTTGAGAGATCGAAGGTTTGAATCACTAACAAGCTTACTGGGTAGTCTTGGCAATAGTTGGTCAAAATTGACCAAGAAATTTAGAAGTAGATTTCTGACCCTTCGGTTGAAGTTGTAGTATCGAAAGTTCTTCGCTCACACGCACCGCACTACAGAATCACGCAACGGATACCGCGGAGGAAACAAAAGCTGTAGTTCGCTCACCTGAACCGCATCTTTTATCTTTTTAATTGCTTCCTGCATCTCCTAAAACGAACATTTTCACAAATTGACAGTTTGATCATAGAATGAAATGTTTCTTCTCGATGTTCAAGCTAAGATATTTTTACGTCGATTGAATGGTTTCAGAAGTGTATAAATTGTAGCAGCACTTACCTCTTCCTTCCTCTTCTCCTCATCTCCAACCTAAGAAGTCATTAAAAAAACATACATTGAGGGGTGTAACCGCTCTTGTCGAACGCCATATTTTAATTGGCAAAACGAGATGCCAACTTTTGACCATCTTTTTAGTCACTTTCAAGTTCGTTTTCCGTTCATATTATTTCTCAATACAAAATCAGAAAACGTTAATTTTTCACGAACGAAGATTGTGAATACAAGTGTTAAAGCCTAGTTTCTATTAAATGGCTATCAGAAGAAAAAGCGAGTTGAGCCTTTACCACAAGAGATTGACTGCGATGGCACCGGCACAATGGCGAGGCGAAGAATTCATGTTACGTAAACGTTAAAGTGACAACAAAAAAAAGCAGTGTTTCAATTTTGTCTTACTATAACTGACTCTTGCATGCAGCAAATATAAAGTTGGTCATTCATAAGAAAATTTTTCTGCACTTAAATAAGGTCTAGCCTTGCTTTTGACTGGCTGGGAAAGGTAGCATGAAGCAGTTTGAGATGACTGCTCAGCAGTGATAAAACAGCGAGAGCAAAACATGTTTCAAGCCAGCCAGGGCTGATCAGTTCTTATTTAACCATTGAATGTTAAACATTTGTTCGGTTAGAGATTTTCTCAATTTAATCAAAATTACATTATACAACAACTGCAAGAAGTACGTACACTGAAAAGCCAGTCGTAGAAAAGGATCATATCACCCACAACAGCAAACTCTTGATTGATTGATGCCTGGTTCATTCGTCCAGTCTGACAATAAGAATAGAGGTATTGGTTACAACAAAGATGACAGTTTTATCGACATTACCACGTCAAACCAAACACAAGTTGGGGTAATAATTGGGAAAAGTGGTGAAAGAAGACCGCCGAATCGAAACAGGAGCCTCTCGCTCGTCAGTCACAACCGACTGAGCCAAGCTCTCACACTCGCACGTTCACCCAAATTAATCCATTTCACCCCTTTACGTATAAAGTAAGAAAATTATATTCTTTACATGGACTCCAAGGCTACCTTCAACATATGTATAAAACAAAAACGTTAGGTTTCTCGTGCTTAAATACCAGTTATTAAACGGAGTGAGGTTATTACAAGGAAATCTCAGCCCGAAGCATCGACGTTCGTACTGACCGAGTGATAGCAAGTTTATTTGCTATACGGCCATTCAGTGGTCATAAAAGATAATACAGGAAATTATCAACAGCCACTTGCGCGCGAAAGTGGTTCACTGAACTTAAAATTAGTTGAAAAAGCAAACGAAACCACAAGCAATTTTTTTCTTTGTTAACAAAACAGTTTCTGTCCTTTCTGCATCACGATCCAGGGTAAAGTCGACCACTACAAGCTCAAAAACACAGTGGTATGCATTGCATAAAAGTTTAAAAGCGTTGGCAAAGATGGGCATAGTTTGTCATAGAATTTTGAACACATGGAGAGAAGTACTTGCAATGATTTCAGTGACATTTTTCGATTCTGTTAATCTTTGTCATTACTTTCAATAACAGAAGGTCCTGTTCTTTCCCTTGTTAAACCAGCTTTACTGGATTACAGACTTTCTGAAACTGAAATTCGGAGATATTGTTGATATTTGCTCAAAGAAAAAATACATTAAAAGCTGTTGGAATGCTTGCGTTACCCACAGCAAGCGAATTTGTTGTGTTGGCAAATCAAATCTGGTTGTGTGATTCCTGGTAACATTAGCTGGTCACTACACCTGGCAGTTATCTGTTGGGCAATTTTGGACTTATTTGATCCATGCACTTAATATTGGCAACATAATTATGTCGCTTATGGTCTTCATTTGCGAATTGTAAAAATGGAGGCTTTGGAGATTTTTTCACCGCCTTGCTGACCCACAACACTCTCTGCACTGTCTCCGGAGTATTTGCATCCAACGACCGTCCAATGCAGGTTTTCCTGACATTACAGTTTATGAATTCCAATCCTTGTCTCTGGAGACCAGCTTTATCTGCGATCGTTTAAAGAATTTACCTATATTTTCGTTTTTTAGGGGAGCGTTTCTTGTACCACATTAACACAAAGGTCACACTGTCGTATAGCAAGAAAGAATGGAGCCTCTGGCCTGTTCTTTTCTTTTGTTCGGTGGCTTTTGAACAGCTTATAAAATTGAATCGGAAACCTATCTGTAACGGTAGCGCATCCTTTTGGCGGAATTCTGTTTTTGCCACAGTAAAACCAAACTAAGTACATACCTGTTCGTTGGACATCAAAGTTGGTCCAAAGATAACAGAGACATTTTGGAGTTCCATCTTGTTCACTTTCCCTAACTTTGTTACTCTGAAAAAGGGAAATTGAAAGTCTATTACGATTTTATTTTAAAATCACCTAAGCGCATGAACAAGCAAAGAAACGCTAGACTTTCTTGTACTGACTTCTCAAGATGCCCGATGATCCTCTTCAGTGTACCATAGTTCACCCGAGGAAGTGAGTCAATCGACATCTTTAACGACCGAAGCTTTAAGTGGTGGTCAGGTATACCTGAAACAGTTCAGTACCTTAATTAATCTTACTGCTTATACTTCTGTTAACAACAAACTGTTAGCCCTGTCTAACTTTTGAACCAGGGAATTAAATTTTCATCTCTTAGTACGCAGTTTTTACAAACACATTGGTATTCCATCAGATTCTACAAGCAGGCAGAAACAGTATTCAGTATTTTTCAGTATTCATTTATATGCCACTGGTTTACATTGTAATAGTCAATATACTGTTTTTACTTAAGTTCATATGGCGAGGATATCTGATGGGAAGCCTATGGCTTATTTGCAAGAAAACAGACACCCTCAGTCTAGTTCTGTTACATTCTAGAATAGATGACAAGATGGTTTACACAAAGGAGCTGTTGACGCTCAGGCTCAAACTAATTTTAGGATCCAGCGCATGTTAGTTCCTTCTGAAGTGTGAGACCTCGGTACCATTTTACTGGCTTTCTCCATATCATTAGCAGCTAAGTGCAACACTGCTGGTTTTTACATCTCCAGCGAGATTCCAGAAGCATTGCACTTAGATTCCCGTTTCACAGCTAACTTTAAAGAATGACTCCCGTCAAGGAAACTTTGCACTATTTTAACTATTGTATTGTTTTTCCATAGCCATTGATAGAGAAACACAAAACTTACGACTGATCTCAATAAGTCTTGAGTATGAAGCAGCAGGTATTACAGGCTCGGGGAGCTCGCGTAGGTACATTTTCAACGTTCCCGTGACGTCATGAATCTGAAAGTCTTCCGTGTTCAGGAGCACACTGATCGCATCTGAAATACAGAAAACAAACAAACAAAAGAAACATCAAACACTGGATTTTCACTGAAAACTTTAACTGTGTATAGATTGTTATCGTTTATTCTGAAATAAGCAAAGAAACTGAGAAAAAATAACAAAAAACCCACACCGTAGGCAACCGAAACTAATACTTGAAAAATAAAGAAATTTTGACAAAGAAATGGCTTAACAACAAATCAAGTTATGGTTTGCCGACACAGCCTATCTTTCTTGAATGAAGATTAATTGCTGGGAATAACGGCTTAATATCCTTGTTCACGGAAGGTGTGGCAAAAGAACGCCCACACAAATGTTCAACTCGCGACAAGGGGGAGACTCAACCCATTGCCTCGCGCTTGGCAGTCACAGTTCTTAACGACTGAGCCAATGGCACGCACACTGAGCCAAGTATAAATCAGGTAACACAGTTTTCAGCTCATTATTGAAACCTCAAACGGGCTTATCAAAAAGAAATGAGGTTTACCTCCTTATCAAAAAGTCAATAATACATACATGTACTCTTATTAAGCTGGATAGTTAATCAAGCCGACAACATACCTTGGTTAAACGCTTGTTTAAGTGTTCTGATTTTTGACGTACTCCCGCTTAGTCTGTAGATGCCTTCTGCTTCCAGCCCGCCTTAAGCAAACAAGAACCACATTGAAACCACGGTGAGTGTTTAATAACAAGCTGTTTTGTACATCTTCCTGTTTTGAATCAAGTAACTGTTCTTAAGAACGAACACTTGACAGCTGGCCTTTGGAGACTGTTTGGCCTTTACTGCAACCTTTCAACTTCGTCGTGTAACCCGTTTTCTTTCGTTCAAAGACACACATTGAAACATTTCTCTTCCGTTAAAACATGCGTTTACTTAACACTGTTTACCTGAGGAAAGTTGTCCAGGGACGAAGAGAAATCGCACCTAGGCAAATTACTCGGGACAAGACAACTTTTCATATAGATTTTTTTATAAAAAGCAGCCAATCACTTAAAAGGGCTGTTTCGAGTACAAGAGACAACCTAGCTAGCCGCTTTATAAAAAAAAAATAATTTCCCATGGTCCACTCAGCCTGGGGCACCTTATTGTTTCCATGTAATCGCAGGGTAAAAAAAACATATAAACTGCAGATTAAATTGTCCCAGGTGAAAGGGCCAACCCTTTAGCTCGGGACCATAATATAAACAAGGCCTAGGCCTCTAAACTGTGTTTACTGAATGATTTATATAAAAAATTTTGTTGTCATGAATGCGTTCATATCGATGTTCAAGAAGCACCTGCCAACAAGAAATCAACTTACCATTTATTTCCACAAACTGCAAACACTTTGCAACTAAATGTGGGATGCCGTCAGAGCCAAGCTCCTGATAACTCAGATGAACTCCAAACACCTGGCAAAACACATACAAATCATAACCGGCGACTACCCCAGTACAAATACAAACCGATGGAAAAGGGTTCGCGCTGCAGGTAAACTGAGGACACACAAAATTGTTGCGCTGCAAAGCTGCTGTCTTTAGGTAAGGTAAAAAAAGAAAAGGCGATTTTTGAACAAGTACACTAACATTTACACGTAATATGGCAAATTTTGTCTATAGTAAATGGCAAACGTTTTGAAAATGAGTTTCATTGCTGAGGTGAAAAAGGTCTTTTAATATCAAAATATAAGCAATCAGTGGTATATAGAAAATAAGGTGTCCTTCTCGCTTTTAGTCAAATGTTTCTAGGACGGTAAAACAAAAACCTGTTAACATCATACAGATGGTACTATACTTTTGGCCCTGTCAATAAGAAATTGAACTACAACCAGATTACTGAGAACAGCTGGGACAAGAATGTAGGTCCACAAGAAAACGTCAGCGAGCCAAGTGTGACAAACCTGCTTATTCTTAAGAGCTATAAACCAGGATTCGGTTTCTTCCTCTGTTTCCATTCTCAAATTGTGAGTTCTACAAAAGAAAGTAAAATCTAAACTAATGCCCCGTATTACGGTAAAAACTGAGTTTCGTGACTTGACATTGTAAATGCTGCTGTCAAAGTATAAGGCATCAAAATATGAAAGTTAATAGCTTAAAGATGACTACAAAAACTTGTGCCCAAAATGATGAGAACTCTAACTTGTCTGAAACTTTGAAATGTCTGAACCAAGCCCTGTGTTCACAGATACATATGTCCAAAAATAAAATCACTCGTATGGCCTCAGGGTCAGAAGTTGTGATATTTCCTTGTAACTCTAACGAATTAATCGGAAAAGCTAACAGGCTCATACCACAATATTTAATCAGAAAGCCAAACAGTTTCATATCACCTGTTACTCGTATGATCTATAAACAATTTTTTCATCAGTACACCAAAGAAATTTCTAAAACTAGATGAAAAGAATCGGAGTCTTACTTTTCTCCTGTAACAATGTCTAATGCAAGGGCATTATCCGCTGGGGATTTGACAAGACTTGTGACGTTTCTTAGATCAATGAATCCAATCTCTTTTCTGTCACTATCCTGAAACAAACGGTGAAAAAAAAACAATTAACAATCTTTATATATTAAAAGAAAGTCGAAACTAAACTTAGTCAGGACACCATATAAAGTAACTCACCCCTCTGCTGTATTTCAATTGGCGACCTTTTAACATGAAGTATCGTTTCTTCCATGTGGGCTGTAGACAAAGGAAAGAGTAAAATAAATTCTAACATAGAAAAAGTAGTATATATCCGAGAAACACTTTACAGTGTCAGAATTTATGGTTGTAAAAAATCGAAGACTATGAACAATCAATGGATGAATGTAAGTTTTAAAAGAGCATTCTTGATAGTTTGGTTGTGACCCAAGTGTGTCAATCGCTACTAGAAAAGCAACTATATGCAAGCCAATTGTGTGCAACAGACACAAGTTTCAAGATTTGAAGAGTGGAAGAAAAGAAAGTCCAGTCAATGTATTAGCTGTATTGCTCTGTTTGTTTTGTTTACCGCTCATGTTATTGTTAAAAATAACAAATTTCAATCTCGCTTATTAGTAGTGAAACCTTACCTGATTCATCACTTGATGAAGCACCGTTACATATTGAAAAATGTATTCATGAAAAAGGACAACTTTCCTTCAACGTTTAGATATGTTTCAAAAGTAACCGAACTGGCTCTACTTCAGTATCATGTTTAAACACGGTCTCGAAACATCAATTCACTTCATCTGTTTTATCAACATAGTAGGCCAATAAAATTCAGTCAAATAAGTCATTCTAATCTAGTCTACCTTTGAAATACAAAACAACCAGCGAATTGGGAAAAAACATGTCCGGTCCATCACATGAAACGTCTCGACGCCGTGCGAAAACAAACAGTTACAGTGTTAAGCGACTTCGACCTGTATGAATGAGATATCCGAATAAACTCTCTATTTTATCGTTGCAGGCGTAAGAAAAGTTTTAAACTTAACCAACAACGATAAATCAACTGCCTCGTGGAGAAATCCTTAATTCTCGTGAGTTCGCGTCAGAAACTCGTTATGTATGACATCATTGCTTACATTTGCCTCGTTAACATAGATCAAACTTTAACATTGAGACAAAACGAGTCAAAAACCCGATGAAGTATCACAAAGTGCAAATAACCATTAAAAGTTTTAGATCGATACACAGAATACTTTGAGAGAAGCGAGGCTTCCATAGTTGTTATATTACAAAAATTGTATGGCTGGGTGGCAAGAGGTGACTCAACTCTATTTAAGTACTCGAAATTTTGGAGTTTTAAAAGGCTTATTTCTCCAAAAGTATTGAACGTATCAAGCAAAAACTTTGACTGATAACTAACTGCGTTACACTCTATCGAAATCTCGACTTATTTTGTTTTATAAATGTGGAAATTGGATTTTTTTTATTACGTAAACAATAAAATCCTCCTATAATTAATTAATCAACATCCCACAATGCGGCTGTCGACGACGTATAATGAAAGTGCGTTAGCTTTGGAGTTGAAAGGTTGGAAAGGTTGAAGGTTCAAGCCCGGGCTGGGAAAGAGAAAAAATAAATTTTAACTGTAAACTTATAAGTTATTGCACACATTAATCGCTGACATCATCAACGAAGTAAATATGCCTGAAAAGACAATTAGATAAATTTGTATTGCAAAGAGGCACATATACATACGTTTAGCCTCTTTTCTCAAGATACAGTAGAAGAGTAAGTTTTCCAATCTTCTCTAAGCGAGTCAAAGATAAACAATACACTACGC
Organism: Hydrozoanthus tunicans; assembly: GCA_026413305.1. Taxonomy (NCBI): domain Eukaryota; kingdom Metazoa; phylum Cnidaria; class Anthozoa; order Zoantharia; family Hydrozoanthidae; genus Hydrozoanthus; species Hydrozoanthus tunicans. The sequence goes on from JAOBAT010112801.1 coordinate 11,904, forward strand.
ACCGGTACACCTTCTTTTCTGGAGAGGAGACCTTCCTTTTCGTAGATCTCACGTGGTGTTGGCGAGGGTAGCTGTAGGAGGTGTAGAAAACAAAAACCAGTTAAAAAATTCGGGTCTGTGATTTATATTTATTAAGTCGCCTGATATGCCCGTCGTTCTTCGAATAATTAACAATTTTCCCCTAAAGGGGCGGTGAATAGCGGTGAATGTATACCGAGACGAGCAGCGTGAGGTATTTAACTAGCACACGACCCTTGGGGAGTTTTTTAAAAATTACTAAAACATTTATTTTTAGGAAACAAAACAATGTAAACATTTTCTTATCTCTAGCGGGCGCACTTCCAAACCGTTTCAAAATCTACAAATAAACTCTATATAATCAGTACGTATAGTACCTGCCCCACCCTGTAGACACAAAAGTATTATTTCAAGGCTGCTTTGAAGTGCTGTAAATCAATCGTTTTCTCTTATATGAGTTTGCTACTTTCTGCTTAATAGTATTCTTTTTTTACAATTGTTTTAAACTGCTAGGTCTGACTAATACCATCAATCCTCATATGTGAGGGGTAGATTGTTAATGGTAAATAAATACATACATCACTAGTATTCAATGCAAACCCCTTCCAGCGACTCTCACGTCGAAAGACAGTGTCTGTACCGATAAAGATTTTTTTTCAAAAAAAGAACAATTCATCGAAAAACAAAGCTAACTATCAGTAAGATTTGATATCAGGGACGAAAAAAGCTGGATTCGACTTTTAAACAAATAGACTCTTTACCCAAACAATTTCCAGAATCTTCCATCGACCCAACTCCATGAATCGTAGTATTCCATGAAACACTCTCCACTTTAGGTAACCATACTTATTCTCAGTAAGCACTTTCTAATCTTTTTCCCCGCTTAGTGTATGAGTAAAAAACGCGTGTGTATTAAAAGCGCGATATCGGAATAAAAAAGTGTTCTAGCCAGCTAAAAACAAATGGCAAGGTTCCCTGTTGCTGAACACAACAACAGCTGTTTATGAACTCTGATTGAGGAGATACAAAGCAAGACACTACAAGCACTGAAATTTCTGACTGATTTGGTTCAGAATTACATTGTTTTGAGTGGTTCGTTCGAAACGCTCAAGAACTTGGAAAAATATAAAGTTGAAACAATAAAATTTACTGCATTTTCGTAAGGTAAAACGACAGAGTGCAGTGTGAAATGACAGGGCGCTGCGCCTATTATTGCGGCCTAGATTTGACCTACTTGGAACATTGAAAACCATGTGTAGAGTTGCTCTGGCGTGTTACTTCTACAGTACTTCATCCTTTTATTCACTACCTAATAATGTCTACATTTTTACTGATTTTAGTAGAGCTGCACTATAAACCAAATACATGACATTACCTCTGGAGTATGGAATGCTGAGTCTTCAGTACCCTCATCCACTGCCAAATGGCCCTCCAAGGCTACATCGACAAAAAAACTCGTATGAGCACAGAACCGGTGTTCTAAGCAAATCCATCAACAAACTCAAAAACACTGCACACACGTTTACTTACCGGAATCTGCTCCATTCTGTCGGAGAAGTTCCTGAAAATACAAACAAAAACTTCAATAGTCAGTTAATGGTCTTGCAATTTCTTTCCATAAGGATTTTGTTACAATGCCAAAGGAACCATGGCCGAGGCATTCATTCTTTCAGCCCATACTTCCTCCAAACATTTACCTCAGTTAAATAAGTAATTTTAAAATTGCTGCCAGGAGTACTTCCAAACATTGACGTAGGTTTAATTAGTGAGTTAATTGTTCCCAAAAGATATTTTCAAAGATTGAAGTCAATTTAATTCGTTCATTAATTACTGCCAGTAGTCCTTCTAAAATATTTACGTAAGTACAAACGGTGCATTAATTACTGTCAGTAGTCCTTCAAAACATTTACGTCAGTACAATCAGTGCATTAATTACTGCCAGTAACCCTTAAAAACATTTACGTCAGTACAATCAGTCCATTGACTGCAGCCAGTAGTCCTTCAAAACATTTACGTCAGTACAATCAGTGCATTAATTACTGCCAGTAGCCCTTAAAAACATTTACGTCAGTACAATCAGTTCATTAATTACTACCAGTAGTCCTTCAAAACATTTACCTCAGTACAATCAGTTCATTAATTACTGCAAGTAGTCCTTCAAAACATTTACGTAACTACGATCAGTGCATTAATTACTGCCAGTAGTCCTTCAAAACATTTACCTCAGTACAATTAGTGCATTAATTACTGCCAGTAGTCCTTAAAAACATTTACGTCAGTACAATCAGTCCATTAACTGCAGCCAGTAGTCCTTCAAAACATTTACGTCAGTACAATCAGTGCATTAATTACTGCCAGTAGTCCTTCAAAACATTTACGTCAGTACAATCAGTGCATTAATTAC
>JAOBAT010112823.1:0-14325 GCA_026413305.1 Hydrozoanthus tunicans
GTGTTGTGTTGTGTTGTGTTGTGTTGTGTTGTGTTGTGTTGTGTTGTGTTGTGTTGTGTTGTGTTGTGTTGTGTTGTCTTGTCTTATCTTATCTTATCTTATCGTATCTTATTTTATGTTCAGTATGTTATGTTATGTTATCTTATCTTATCTTAGCTTATGTCATCTTTTGTTATGCTATGTATATGGCAAACAAAACAGTCCGTTTAATGCGATTGCGCATGATCATGCTGAAAGTGTTTACCATTCCAGGTTCTGTTATGCATTGTTAGGCGATAAAGGGTCGAGCCTTGAAGACCAAATAATTCGCATCGTACAAATTAAGTTAGAATTTAAAGCAAACAAAACATGGTGTCGACTTTAACAGGTGATCTAGCTTCCTTTGGCCTCAAGTCATCTTCACGTTTTCTACTAGTAAAGTTCGGCGGTAGCACCACTGTTGATCAAGTTTTTGCACTATATAGTCAGTGCTAAGTTCTAAGCGAGTTGGCTGATTCAGGTCTGGTCTTTGGAGGGGATGGAAAACTTTGCTGTTCCTTCTTTTTGCTTGCTTACCCCTTTTGTTGTTGAGGCACTTTGTATTATTGTATAGCTCTTTGATTCGCCACTCAGTGACCCGTCATCAGTTGAATTTACACTTTAAATGTTAAAACCTCAAGAACCATAAAAGAATTTGGCAAAATTTTTTCACTGCTATTCCTCATTTAGCAAGGTCTATCAACTGATGTAATAACATTTTTCGCTTCATGTGCACTTTAAGCATACTCAAACCAACAACAAAAAGCGCTCATAAGAAATCTTAACCGTTACCTAGGCAACATTCTATTCTTTTTTAACTTATATTCGTATTTTATTGGCTTTATGTTTCTTAGTACAACTTTTTTTTTGTTTTCACACATCGTTCTATTTATTTCCGTGGTGTTTTCGATTTAACGTTCGGTAAAGACTACAGTCTGGTAACAAAAAGCTCACCATGTTTTTTCTTGTTAACACATTTCACCAGAGAACGTTTTAAAGTCCTACATTTGCATTTGCAAACCGTTTTTCCTTGTATTGCATTTCGCACTGAAACCATATGAGTCAGTTTCACGATTCTGCGTAATTAGATTGATCTTAAAGCTATATTATTGGTGATTATTACAAGAATTACAATTTTCGTTTCTAAGGAATCTCGAAGAGATTGCATTTCATATGTTATTCCGCAGCTCCTGGCCTTTCTCCAAACCAATTTTCACTTTGCTTTTCTTCCACTTGCCTTTTCCCCTATCGATAAAACAACGCATCTAAAATTAGTTAAAACATTCGTTTGATAAAACATCACGTAATTTTTTTTTCTTTGATAACAATAATGCATACAAGCGTAATTAAGAGTAACTATTTAGTACTGAATGCTATTAATAAGAAATGTCGTTTGATCAATTTGAGACAGTTAAAATTGTGTCTTTTCTACTTTTTAACACTGAGTAAGAAACTGAAGAAAACTGGTTCGGTACTGTTTCAGAATTTCCCGCAATGTTCTTTCTTTAGTGAATCGGTATAAATAAACACAATCTAACAGTAGTTAAGCCTTTAGCATCGTTCAATAACTGTCGCTTTAATTAATATGACCAAAAGACCTGTTTCGTATACATGTATAAATCTATAGCCAAAGCCTTTAGCAGTTGGATTCAACCTTCAATAGGCTTCTGTCACATTTTTTACACAGTTAAAAATGAAACCTTAAAGCTTTTGCACAGGGATAGAAAAACTAACAAACAGTCTTGTTCATAGGTAAAGGGCTTAAACAACGACGGCAACTTTTCCTTTTCAATCACGCCTGGCTCGTTTTTCCTCTCTTTTTATCGGCTAATTATACTTAGTGAACAGTAAAAACAATAAAAGATTGAAGTTTGCTTCACAAAAATAAAAAGGATAAAGAAAAATGTCCGCTATTCGTTCTCGTAGTCTTAAGAACTCCGAAACTGAAACTTTCTCACGTTATAATTTTGTAGTAACGGCGTCGAACAGGAGGCCAGCACGTTGCATTCCAACGTGTAGACATTGTGTTCACTATTGTTTCTTAGCCTCGCCGTTTTCGTTGCCTTAAGTCCCTCTTAAGAAAGTGTAAGGCATTTAAAGATCTTACCGGAATACAGGGATGGTAAAACTGCTCGCCGGGTGAGTTGCAGGGCGGAAGCGTTGAGCTCACATAAGTGATTGTAGCAGCAACAAGAAATAAAATCACCAAGGCTGTTGTTACTGTAACTGGCTTCATCTTTGGCAACCAAAGAAAGGACTATTATACTGGTGTACAACGGTTTCTTTTATAATACTCGGGAAAGTAAAGTAATTTATTGATCTCGGGCTTTTTAGACTTGTTTAGCATACTGTAATTAACTGTCATAAAAGACATCAAATTACAGACACAGATATTGAGAATTAACTGATTCGGATAAACTATTCAGTAATTTTTTCGTAATCAACTCTTCTGTCATGTTTCAAATCGTTTATAGTTTTGAATTGGAATTCAGTCCTAAGTCAGCTGCGTGTGAAAATCAATTCAAATCTTTAAAAATTTGAAAGATGGCAGACGGTGCCGGAAGCTTTTTACCCAAATCGGTTGTTTCTCTCAATGAAAGTATTTAATACAAAAAATGGACTAATTAATCGCTATAGGTTTACAACAGTGAAAAGAGTTGTCTTGAGTGACATGTGTGTTAATACAACATGTAAATTCGTGTGCTTACAGGGAATAATCCAAGTTTCGCTAATCTAAAACCCATAAACCCACACAAAGGAAAGAGAAAAAATATCTGAGCTCGGTGTATGGTTTAATTGTTAAGATCGTCTCCTATTATACTTGAGCTTTTGATCAGATACTGTGGCTTGTTTTTGTGTTATAATAAATACTGGATTTTTTTGTTAAGATGTGTTAATATATTTTCTGTTATTTATTCGGGTGTTACTCTGTTGCGTAGTAAAGCTTGGTTTCTAAGGGGAAGGAGCCAGATAAAGACAGGGTCCTAAAGAGAAAGACGAAACATTTAGATAAGCACTCCTTAAAGTTGATCCACTTCTTGTATATAACGTTAACAATCGGCTTATTTTTCTTTACGAAAATGCTTATTCTACAATTGATTTGCTTTGCTATAAAATATTCTATACCGAGCTTAAAGTTTAATTGCGGATGTAACTATGATTACAAAATTACAATCAAGGTCATTTCCTGTAATATAGACTCATGTAATGGAGAACAAATTGTAATTCCAAATTATTTGAATTCTACTGTAGCTGTATACTTATGTGTTTTACAAGGATTATTATGATTACAACGCCCTCGCAGAAATATATTTGTCGTATATTACAAGGCCTTTCGCACTCTTACTTCACAACTATCGGAGGTTTATTTTTTTTCTTAAAAGAATTTCGATAAAATGGAAATTTTTTTAGTTTTCTGTTCCTGCGATCGTGAATCTGATTTTTTGCATTGTTATTTATGCTTTGTAAGAGTGAGTATAGAATACTAAAACTGTCAGAATTGTAGTCAACATGAAGTTTCCTTAAAATTAGTGTTGTATCGATCAAGTGCTCTCGACATTATTGTGTCTACGCTTATCAGGTTTTTGCATGGCAAAACACTATATACTTACAAAACGGTATCATTTACTTTTTGAAGCATTTCAGCTGTCGGTCAGCCATTATAAATATGTACGTTGTTGAGCGCAAAAAGTGGCATATGTTAATACGAATCTGAATAGATTGCTTCATATTTTCTTTAGTGTTCCCAGTTTTTAGCCTCAACGTAACATTTTGAGGAACAAATTTCACAAAGACAGTGTCTTAGAATTTTTGGCCGCCTTCAACATAAACACTGTTTTTTTTTTCAAGTTCCTAAAAAAAGAAATTATTTAGTTAAATTAAAGCCAAACAAGTATAGAACTTGCTAAAGCAACCGGTAGCTACTTTTGCGAGTTCTGATTGGCTACCGCGTTACTCGCGACGATAACAAAGCCGACTAATAGATCTATCATTTTGAGGCGGTAGTTGTGAAGGCGTCGCATTTGCCGTCAATTACAGACGGGTGAAATTTTGTTTAGGAAGATACTGTTTTCCACAAGATAGTGTCTTGGGGCCGGGATTTTGGGCCGCCCTACGAATGTTGCTTTTCCTCAGCTTCAAGCCGGACCAAGAAACTCCTTACTCACACTAGAACTTATCGAGTCTAAATGAAACACAAAAGCTAAAACGCTGTTATCTATTATTTGTGTGTATATCAACCAGTTGCGTTTAAACAGGGATCTTAAATCCTACACCTGATCATCTGGCCGGGGTTTGCTCGGTCAACGACCGATTATCAGTGTGATATCTTCTCATTAAGGCCTTAAACACACCACAAACCACAGAGAAAGACAAATTCTCCGTACCAATTACTATATAATTACCCATACACTCTTCTTCTTATATATATCTTATAACGAAACTCTAACAAAGAACAAAGCCGGAAGCCCATAATGGCCAATTTCTGGGAAAATTTTGAGAAAAAGCAAAGGCTCGGACCGGGCTGGATTGCTGAATCAATTTCTAAACGCTTTACAGAGCCTCAATCATAAACTTAGCAATACAAAAATTATTGGCAGTTTTTCTCTCTTAATCAGTCATTGCTTCAAATTGAACACGTATTTTTGCCTCCAATGTTAGTTAGTTTCTTACTATTTCTTTTCTCATTCTTAAATCACAATACCCTAAATTTTTTAGCTCAATACGCCAAAAAAGATTTAGAACAATGAGCAATATTTAGCAATATTTATTTATTTGTTATAATGGGCCTCAATGTGCATGGAATATTCAAAAACTTTGAGTAGGTATATTGAGTGATAGAGTTATATTCCAACGCCATAGTAATTAGAAAGCCATGGAACGACAGCTGAAGGCTCCCATGAATCTAAACGAGACAATCTACACTAAAGAATCAACACAAGATTGGCTTCGATCAATAAACTGAAATTGCTTAGGTCTTAAGTTATTGGCTTAACCCCTATGGACAGTTGTAAACTGGATATAATCTCCTTCTGCTCATGTTTTCTTATATTATGTTCGGTCAATGATCAAACACACGACTCGCTCAAAATATTAAACGGTATCCTTTACAGCTAGGCGGAACACTCGTATGGCGATGAGGTCGAAATCAAAGTTTCCTGTCGATGATTTTGAAAAAATAAATAAATCCAAAATACGAGAAATTATTGTCCGAGACCGAAATCTAGCAAATGACCTCCCTCCTCCCTAGAAGACAACGTTATCGCCCCTACAACACTGTCTCTCTAATCCTAACTAATACGACGTCCCTCTTCCCCCTTCTCATAGATTTGCGTACCGTCTACTCTTACACCTTACTCAAAGGAAACTCAAACACACGAGTTTTGTATGTTTAAAAGTATTAGGAAACCAAAGATCAGATGGATTATGTCGAAACTGCGAAAACCGAAATTTCACCTGCCGTAAGACTTGACGACTGCTTTCCGAATAGGCCAAAACTTTTGGTAGACACGTGTTTTTTTAATACAAAATGTTGAAAAGAAACAATACTTGCTGACTTTAGGGAGACGTCATGAAAAAATGAAGCGTAATATCAGGTGCCCAGCCATTCTGCCTTATGAGGAGCATGCTGCCTGAATTCATTGAAAAATAGAATATAATAACAACAACAATAATTTTATACCTTAACTTTTCCTATTTTTTCTTTGTTTCTTTTTAAGAGCTTTTAATGGATCAGAAAAAAATCAATAGAAAAGAAAAATATACTTAAATGCACGTGCACTTCCGATCCGTTTCTCATGGGAATAACCACTGTTCTAATACAAATGAACATATTCCAACCGTTTTTCGGCATGTCATGACTGCTAGTGTAAATTTGTTTGCAATGCCAGGCTGTCATGAACGGCTTGCATCTGGTAATTATTGTTTATAAGTGTTTCTATGAGCCGTTTTCCACTACAAAAGCTTCCAGGCTGACATCATTAAGTCAGTATGGTGAGTCGAGGCGATATTCTTAAAGAAATTAGGAGTAGAAAAAAAATTCGCTCCGATCGCGAGCCGCCAAACGACATTGCGGGCCGCGTGAATGAATCTATTTTCCTGGAAGTTCTGTGTGGAAATTACAGCACCTATCGAAGCACTTTGGTCATATTTAATTTGACAACCAAACACCGCAACGAGCAAAAAATGGATGCAAAAGAAACCTTTCTAACACTTCTTTGTTTGCCCTAAATTAGCATTTAAAGCGGTTTTTCACCTGAGTTCCCACAGGAGACCCTTTTCCTGTTAATGCGCTAGATACGAATTTATTCATAACATTGAGTTGGTGAGAAACACACACGCAGACTTGTATACACAGATAAACTTCTTTAAATGATTAGTTAATGCTGGTTTATATAAAGAGCTTTTATTTTATCTTTAAATACTAATAGATTAGATGATTTCAGGGATTTATCGATCGAATTCAACTAATTCAAAACTTTGTACTAAAATATCTTAGTTCTCAACATTACAAAACTTTATCTCATCTGCCACGCACTCACAACGACACGTATACAAAGAACAGACTTAAAGGGCCGTAACCACCTTAAGATGAACAGAGGAAAACCCTTCGCCTCTCAAAAATTCGCTAAATTGCTTAAAAACTGTCAAACATTTACTTCTAAAGTTCAGCTGCTTGTTGTTATCAACTGTAGGCGAAGAGAACACGGCGATTAAAGAATTTGAGGTAAATAAAACTTGATGCATTTTGCTCTCAATGCCTTTGTACATTGAGTTGTAACGATTCTTAATTGTACCTAATGAAGACTAATATGGCCAGTCGAAATATTGTACAAAATATATTTCACAAACGTCGTATATATTGGCCTTGCTTTTTAATTCTTATGTTCCGTAGTGCCTGATCCATTATAAACTAGACGCTTTAAGAGAGTGTATACTCAAGCCCATTAAAAAATTCAGACTTTTTAATATCACCGAGTTCTGAGAGCCTGGGCCATTTATAGAATTAAGAAATATAAATCATTTGCCGAATGGGAAGTCCAAATTGTGAAATATCGTGTTGCTTTCCCAATGTCAAGTTTTTTTCCCGGCGGCACCGTTCAAGAAAATCAAACTTTGAGTCAAAATAAGGTGTACATTTCTTCCTCAGTATTTTGAAAACGATTGCTGAAAATACTGTCTGACATTTACATGTACAAAGAAAATTAAACAAAATTACTTTTCCTTTATGCTTGTTATGTTTTTTTTTATTTAACTTACTGTTTACAACCGCGTTCAGTCGACCCAAAAAACAATATCTAAGTCGCATAAAAGTTTGGTCGCACGCGGCGGGAACTACTCATTGTGCATCAGTGCGTATATTCCATGAAAAACTTGCAATGATGCGATAGGTTTTCAGCCAATCAGACCGCAGGTACCATTTGTACTTAGCGTTTCACATTCAAAGGCCCATGTAACAGTGTGTATTGCCTCATAGCTACAAGCACGGTTGTTGCAACCAATGGCCTTTAATTCACAATTCTTATTAGGTATTGCCTAAAACCACAATAAACTAGGCGCTCTAAGGCGTATATACTCATGCGCACTAAAATGTTCAGGTTTTTCACATCATAGAATTCTGTGAATATCATATGTACCCGAAACTTAGAAGAAGACTGATTTTTCAGTTATTCTAACACATTTATCTATTTATGACATTTTTTGACTCAAGGAGTCACGGGAGAACAGACAATAGGACTCGAGGTCTGCCACCCGGGTCCTACGGTTTAACGTCCTTATCCGAGAAGACGCGAAGGTCTAACCGTTTGCAGGTGTTAGAGCAAAGGCAGCACCTTCTCCTCACTCCTAACCTGGGACTCCCGCGCGACAGACTGGCGCCTTACCAACTTGACTAACCAGGAGGCGGTTGAAACTACGTTAAAACTACAGTACTGCACTCTAGATTTTTATTTATTTAATACGAATCATTCTTTGTACAGTTTCTCTCTTTTTGCAAATGCGTTGGAATTATTTCACTGGGATTCCGCTTAGCGCTCTATGAATCACGTGTAGCGCAAGTTCTATAACAATGTATCAATACCACAGAACTTATGCATGATGACGACACAATAGTGTTTTCCTTCACTAAAACGAGGCTTGATGGTGATACTTGCTTGCTATGTGCAATGCAACGAACATTCCAGTGAATAAACGCGATAGAACAGACCTGTCGATTTGATGAACAGTAAAAGCGGTCAAAACTGATCCAAACTGATTCCTGCAATGTCACAAAGCATTTCACCAACAACCCTCACTTTGATGCACTTTTACGTCAATCATACATAAAGGCCATTCCAGCTAAACGAAGAGTTTTTCGCTTCTGATAAGCTTCGGGTGTTCTTCAGTTCGGCAATTGACTGTATTCCATTTGTTCGATGGAAATTGTTGGCGGTTTTCGAAGTTTCACTTTGAATTTGTGGAGCAAATAGTTCGGCAAACGTTCGACATCTTTTAGTGTGGGGTCTACTACGAATGACTAATGCTTTTATGGGTTGAGCAAATACATTTGAGCGTCCCCGAAGTAAAGTTACACGCTATATTTTGCTCGTGCCTAGGCCTTTAAGCCCGGCCTTTGTTTAAAATGGCATCAGGATTTCTATGGTAGTCGAGAACCTGAAATAGAGGCTGGTCACGTAGTTTGTACTTTTTTTCCACAAATTAAGCCCAAATCTCAACAGAGTTTATGTAGCGTACAAACTACGTGACCAGCCTCTATTTCAGGTTCTCGACTACCATAGAAATCCTGATGCCATTTTAAACAAAGACCGGGCTTAAAGGACTGGGCACGAGCAAATAGCAGTTACACAATGGTGTAAATAGAAATGAATGATAGAATACCAGTGCCAAACAACGTAAGATGCAACCTGTGTCGCCTTAACCCTGTGCATCCAGATTCTTTCAATCTCTAATGAAAAAAAACTCGTTGATATTCTTGACTACACCGTAGGAACATCTAAAGGATGCTGTCTAATGTGTCAGAGTCAAAACTCTTGATGAAAGAACCGGACGCAGAGCTTAATACTCAAGATTAACCGATTAAAACCCGGTGATGACCGACGGCCTTGCTTTTATACTTTATAACCGAATAAAATCACCAAAATTTCAAGGACTTGATTTCTTAAGTTATATTTTAGTTTTAAACGTTATAAGCAACATTTCCCCTGTAATTCAAATTTTCTTTTCCTTGGGCTTGGATTTTTTTTGGTTTATGCCTGGCCTAACCTAAATATTTTTAAGACGGAAATTTGTTTATTCATATATTTAGCTTCACTACTCTTAGGTAGTCGGAGAACCCAACAGGTTTAACAACCCAATTATTGGACCCTGAGGGCCTACGGTTTAACGTCCTTATCCGGGAAGACGTGAAAGGATATCCGTTTGCAGATGTTAGAGCAAAGGCAGCACTTTCTCCTCAGCTATTTAAAGCCCCTGAGTGAAGGTCCGGCACCGGGAATCGAACCCGGGCCTCCCGCACGCCTTACCAACTGGGCTAACCAGGCGGGGGTTTCCACAAAAGTTGTGGCAGACACACTATGGCCATAATAAAATGTTGGTGTGTATTCGCAACAGGTGCAAAAGGGAAAACACACAAGTTCAACTAGTTTCTTACTGGGAAAAGCGTCATGGCCCCTAAAAAATATAGTGAACTATTCAGGAGCCCACATATAGAAATTGTCAGAGATATTATAAGAAAATGATCAGTTTGACATAGAAAACCTTCGTGTTTCCATACGGGATTTCTTTTTAATCAAAACCGCCCACTAACAACTTGTTCATTAAATTACACCAACGCTTGAAGCTACTCAAATTTTATTGCTGGTTCAAGTAGATTAATTAGTTCGCTATAAGTAAGCTAGATATTTTTCATAAAGACTTTTTGTTTATTCGAAGAGCTTGACAGATACATCCAAAGTATTTGCATTTCCTTTAAACTAAATTTTCGGTTAAAGTTTTGGCATTATCAGAGAATTTACCTGAAAACCATCAGTAATCTTATTATTACAACAAACGGACTTTCAATACAAAAAAAACGCAAAGCTTTGTTTTGCACTTTGTCGGCCTCTTCTAGTAAAGAGCATAGATGATCTCATTGCATAATATCACAATGTTGGTCAGTTAGTCATTTACATATCATACACAATATTAAATAATGCATTTCATGTTTTTTGGCGGTGCGGAAGCTTAAGTGTTTTGCAGCATTAGCGATAAAATACCCTGCAGTGAAATAACATTCCAAACACTGTTTAAAATTCTTACGAAACATGTTACGGTACGGCTAAAGGTAATACACGAAGTCTTTAGCTTACATGAAAGATCTAACACTTGTTTTCAACAGACAGAATTTATTTCCTGAAACTAAGAAAATTCTCAGAAACGACAACAAACTGCTTGATAAGATCTGGACATGATTACATTTTCCAAATATAAAGAAGATCAAAGTCCATGTGTTAATTTTATCAAATTGCTAATAATCGCTTTCTAATTGGTATTAATCTTTAATTGAGTGCACAGCTTAGAATCCTTTATAAAATGATTTCATTACATCTTTGTATCACCAAGAATTCAAAGCAGGTCCTCACAGAGGATATTTTGCATCTTTATATTGATCACCAAAGCCCTAGGTAACACCATGAAGCCTGCTGTATTCATTGCAGTTGCTGCCTTATTCCTCAGCCAGGTTCTGGTTTTCTGCCCACTCGCTGGGTCCCACCCAACCGCCTTACCTGTGTGTGAATATCCTGAACAAATCATTTTATTTCCCTGCAAACCGGTGAGTCAAACTTTTAGACCAGAAAAGAATGATAAACATCCTAATCACAAACTTCATTTTACTTCGTAGAATTTTATTCCTTGTTTCCACCTGTTGACTGTCATTTATTTTTCTTTTATCGATGACATTATCATCTATTATTTCATCATACGTATGCCTTTATATCAGCCGTTTAAAGTTTGAAACGTCAAGTTTTGTGCCAAAAGGAAAACGAAACGTGAGTACGTATCTGATTTCAGGAAGTTATGATTTTTAGAGTATTCACATCTAGTCATTGGCGGAATAAAACTATTCATGATGGTCGTTATCAGTTTTTCCGTACGAAGCTCTCGCATCCACTTTTGCTGGTTAACAAAAAAGGCCATTTAGTTTAATTGCGTTTCGATATAACTGTAGACATATCAAAAGTTGCTATTAATCAACGTGAAAAGGTAAAATATTCTTTTCTACAAAGAGAAATTTCTAGCAATTTCTTTCCTTTGAGCCAGAAAAGTCGTTTACTAAAATTCATTCTTGATGGATGTTTGTTGCCCTGCAACTCAATTTCAAGCTTTCTACACACTTATATTAACAGAGTTTGGCTTTACATTACCGGTTTCGTCCTTCGGACCTCTTCATTTATCCGTCATCTTACAAAGAGAAACGGTCATTTGGTTTTACCTGTGCCACAACACGGAATCTAACCTTCAGAACAGCGATCATTATCATCACTATTAAAATTGTCATCATCATCAGAATCTTTCACCCTTATCATCATCACCATTATCCTCTTGTTGTTCCTCCTTTCTGTTTTCTTTTATCGTAAACATCATCACCATCCAAGTAAGTATCTTTAGCTTATCTGGATGTTTTCCTGGCTAGCTGTTGCTTATGACTGACCCGTTTCTAATCAGTTACGATGACGCTTTCCTTGGTGCAAGTTACGAGTCTGTTTCGCATTGAATTTGCACTTAATGTAATAATACACTTAATACACGGTCAAGCAAATATCAACTACAAGAAGACTCAAACGAGTTAGAGCGGTTTTCAAGCAAACGTTTCGTTAAGTGTCTCAAGGCTTAGTTATGGATAATAATATTTGGTTGTCTCAAGCCACATGTCATAAATTAACTACAGTTGTATTAGAAAAGCAAAAAAAAACACACAATTACACAAAATAACACCTAAGTAACTCGAGAGAGCAGGGTGAAAGCTGCTGCCAGCAAATTGAAAAAGAAGATGGTCCTTAAGCCTTTTTCAAGATAAGGAAACACCTTTTGCGGTACAAAATCGAGTGGAGGACAATTACAGTGTATATAGGATCTTAATCATTTATGTTGGTCGTTTGTTTTTATAAAAGTTAATTAATTCTGCAACTCGTATGTGGTCCAAGAACATCAGTTTCTAAAGTTACTGAAACGTTTTATACATACTATTAGAAGAAGGCCGTATTTGTTTAATCTCAAGACTTTGTGATGTTTTGTATTCAAAGAAAGAACCATCAATGCCTTTTATATGACTCAATTAACAAATCCTCGCTTTGTTTTGCAGGCCACAAAAAGGAGACGTTTTGAATCTATTGATGGCGTATTCAAGAAAAGAAGAGATGCCATTCTGAATCGAGTCTTAAGAGTCTTTTAAACTGATCTTGAATTAATCTTGAATCTTCCGCTGCATCAGAATTTTGTAAAGCTGTAAACTCTCATTTCTTTTTAAAAACGGGTAATTTTAAGGGCAATAAACCTATATTGATAAAAAGATCTTTGTTATTCTGTCATTATAGGGATTGTCTCGGTCTCATTTGGTACTCCTTGGGTGTTCTTAAGAAAATTTCATGGTGTTTTTAACTTCCGTAAGTCGTGTACTATAGCACCATAGCATAAGTAGCTTCTACAAATAAGGGCTAAACTTTTATTGAGAATTCTCGACACAATTTCCTAAAATCTGGAACCGGCGAAAAGTAAAAAGGCGCTTTCAGAATGTTTTTGTCATATAAAGAACAAAAACGACCGTGTCCAGTTCGAAGAACTTGCGGATTTGCTTCTCATCATTTTTCTTTTTTTTTTTTGGTATGATCACCGGTTATCCCAGAGAAAAAAAGGTTAAACCTTACTCAAGGCAATCACACGCAGAACCGCGGTAATGAATATAATTAGGGAGCTTTTAATGGCAACAAGGACGGTTTCTGGCTTGGGCTTTTCAACCATGTTTGATTCGTTAGCCCTCTCTTTGCTTTGTGAACAGAAAAAGATTAAAACTCCCTGCATAAAGATAAAAGAAGATTGATAAAATTTACTGTTGGTCGTTTTTGTAGTCGTAGGAACTCAAAAAAAAGAGGCTACGTGTAGCCTTAACTCAGGTTTGACCCCTGCATACCTTTCCCTTGCATTTTCAGCTTAAAAGTTGAATAAAATTAATGAGCGCGTGACCTAAAAATGTGACAGACCAAAAACCAAGGAAAACTTGAGTTTTAATACAAGAACTAAAGATTTATTTTTTTCCAGAGTTTTCAATCGTGTGTCTATTAACTCTATTTATGGTTTTCTGTGCATTATTGCGTTCGACGAAGGAGAACGCATACTATTCTTGCCGTTGCTCGTGGGCTTAGACTTGATGCTATCCGTTTTTGAGCGATTTTCGTCTGGCTGGCTGGCTGGGTCGCCGGCACATAATGCCTCGACTCCATGTCATTGTGACCGTAGTGGCATTGTGACCAATGCAGATCATTTGCTTCGAGCCAGTTGTGGAGTTGTTATTTGAAGGTATACGTAAGTGGAAGTTTGTTTAGTTGTTTGAAGCAATCGCGAAAAAATATGAATGAAGCTGTGTAGTGGTTTGTTTTCTACGAAAGAAACGCTTCATTTTCACTTGGAGTTGAAACCGAGTTTCGAACATGATTTGGCATGTCGATCGCCGCTCCGTTCCGTAGTGAACCGTGGTTCGTTTGACAACTCGTGGAATTGCTGCAGTGGAAATAATATGAAGGAAGTTATAGATAAAAACATTAGAAAGTACGGATGTAATTATGTGTTTTTTACGGAAGAAACCCTTCGTTTCCACTTGAATTTGATGTCAAGTTTTGAGCATGCTTTTGCATATCCATTGCCGTCGATTTCCTTTGGCAGCACGTGGAAAAGCAACAGTCGACCTAAGATATGTTGCGTTGAAAGATCGAAGTTTTGCGTAGTGGGTGCTGACAAGTTAAACAATCTGACCATGATGTGTGGCCAGAACAATTTTCAGCCCAGTTGTTTGGATGGGTGGCCATCAAGCCAACAGACCATGATTTGTGGTTGTAACAATATTCAACCCAGTTATTTGGCTGGGCGGCCATGGAGCCAACAAGCTACCTCGAGTTTTCACTTCCCATTAATCGTTAGAGTTTTGTTCTGTTTTGTTACTGTATAAGAAAAGAACTGGAAAACTTCAAAAAAGAATTACAATATACAATACAATACAATATTTTATTCGCATTTCCTACTAGTGTCTATAGTTACAGATTTACTATTTATATATATATA
>JAOBAT010112834.1:0-14325 GCA_026413305.1 Hydrozoanthus tunicans
ATATATACAGCAGCAATGCCCAGCTATACGGCTTTTTTAAAATGTTTTAGTTTTTAGAAACAACCATATTACATTTATTGTTCATAAGAACTAAAATCTTCAAGGGAAAACAAAGACATAGTAAATCTTTTCATCCTGTTTTTCATCCTCGGATACAAGTAAATGTTTTGCTTGACAACGCTCTGCGGTTTGACCAATAAAATCACCTTTGCAATTACGCCCTATTGTGCCTTCCTATTTTCATACGTAACTTTGGTATGATCAATATTAAAACACAAGATTTAACAAACATTCATTTTAAACAATTTGTGAGGCCTGTACTCGTGCCATTGCTGTACAGCGGATGACTAATAGTGTGTTTGCGCGGAGCTCTGTCCAGAGTCGGTAATTCACGAACTGAAGATGGCAAATATTCTGCTGTTTTTAGTCCTTCTTTGCAAGTTTACGTTCCGATACATCGTCATAGTCGAAGGTAAGAAAATGGCTCCACCAAAGGCTGGATTTATGTATATCATGTAATTTTTTTTCTTCGAAGTCAAACTATGTTTTAACGCAGTGGAGCGTCCATAGTAAGCAAGTCTTTCTTAGTGTTTTTGGGTGTATATTTTTTTAACTTTCAAGGTTTTTCGTTAGTATAATTTTTTGCTAACGGCTAAGATTTCACAAATTGCGAATTTACATATCAAAACAGAGTCATCTAAATGTTTTATTCCAGCTG
Organism: Hydrozoanthus tunicans; assembly: GCA_026413305.1. Lineage (NCBI taxonomy): Eukaryota > Metazoa > Cnidaria > Anthozoa > Zoantharia > Hydrozoanthidae > Hydrozoanthus > Hydrozoanthus tunicans. The sequence goes on from JAOBAT010112834.1 coordinate 719, forward strand.
GTTCAAGCATCTGTCGTTGGACGGTTTCGTTTTATAAACTGAGAAATTCGTTCCCTTTTTTGACGAGTATGATGATATAATTGTACTGCATTTAAAGAAGAAGTTGATAAAAAAAATTTCGTCACTGACCATATTTTAAAATAGCCGCTCGACCTATTTTTACATTGTTACATTATAGTCAATTCCTTGCAGGAAACATACTTCCTTTCTGATCCGAATTGCCAGTTGCTTGTTTGCTAGTGCTGCGTTGTCGGCCCTAATCGAACTGTCTTTAATAAGCCGGTATATCTGTTTCTCTTATAAAAAAACATCGGAATTCTTTTTCATTAGCAAGGGTTTGATAAAAGCAACAAAGGAACGAGTTAAATGCAAGGCAGATAACGATCTATTAAAACGAGTTTCCTCCTCCATAGATTCAAAAGCTTTTACAAGCCAAAGAAAAATTAATTCGATTTTCAAACATAAATTACCCTTTGAAAGCATATGAATTCTGAAAACCGGATATATATGTTTCAGACTATTCAGTTTTACGCTCTCAAAACTAATTGCATATTTTGTTCTCACTGTTAATGAATAGTGCCCTTGCAGTCAAAACTGTTTTATATCGGATTTGGTTAAACGTAAACTTTTCTATTATTCTCATTAGTATGGTGGATTTATGGTTTTATAGGGTTTTTCAAACCTGACTTAACCAGAGATTTCTCTCGCGTGCAAAATTTGTGTATTTTGCCAGTAACTATTAAGTATTCTTGCTGTGAGCTCAGCTTGTGGGCCTTTTTGTAATTTCATCAACTCAAAACGCCTTTTTGAATATTAAGAAGGCTTTTTGATGTTTTGGCTGTTTAAAAATAGCACTACTTGAGTTGTTTCAAGTTTTTGTCAAAACATTGTATCCATTTTTCTTCGAGCTTCATCTGACATGCTCCAATGTAAATTCAGTCAAATTACTTCAGACCTGTAGAATCTACTAATCAACTGCAAGTTCCGAACTAACTTCATCACGTTTACTTTAGTTTTAAAAGGTAACAGCAACTCCGGCAGATAATAAGTTTACTTTATATCGAAGAAATACTCTAACTTAAGTTAAACATTGATAACTTTTTTAATAGAAAAATACACGCTAAAAAGTGTACGTTTCGACCACTTCTTGTGGTAAATCTCAACAGTGAATATGCAAATAACTGGACACAATCTTTTAACTTGAGAGAATGTTATTTTTAAATATCTTCATGAGAATAATTTAGCTCTTATAGAATCTGATTGGACATTCAGTGATGGTTTCTCGCACTTGATGAATAACATTTCGTAAAATAAGCAATCCAATTTAGTTGGGCATCACTTCAAAATTTTAAAGAATTTGGAAAGGTCTTTTGTGTCCAAATTATGTCCGTTCACGTGTCTTCCGATGTTTTTTCTTCTGTGTTCTTCAACGCGTCGTGTGAAGCCAACATAGCCTGCATCACACAGGCCACATTCAAATTTGTAAACTACACTCTGTTGGTAACTTTTCCTACAGTTTCGCTAAGTTGGAACTTTAGATCTTAGCTGACCGGCGCTATTGGAGCATGCTTGAACACATTCAAGTTTATTATGTAGCTATGAGCTCTTTACTGTAATGTATGCCACTCGTAGATTTCACAAGAATTTACATCCGGAATGTGAATGACATACTTGATACAACTGATGCCATTTTTTGTTTTCCCGCTCATTTGGGCGCAAAACAAACACTCATTGTGCCGGGCTATTCTGAAGCTGACCCGCCTTACTAGCTTGTGAACGATTGACTCTATCCATATCAAGGTTTCATAACAAGCTCTCAGGTTTGTTTTTATTTTAAGATTTGTATACATTGCGAGTTTTAAAAATCTTTAAACAACCCATGCAGGTCTCTTTTTGTCACAAGATGGCATGACGTCACCAATTTTGTTGGCTGTTTCAACGTTGCTATGAATTTTTAAATTTCATTAGCGAACTCTTTAAGGCCCAAAATTACCCGAATAACGAGTTTTACTTTCGGCTTGCTCATAGCTTCTTGATTTTATTCTCCTTTTTTGAAATTTTTTTTTGCAAATTTGAGCTTTAGACTTCATTGTTCTCATACAGTTTGTTTTTATACAGAGCGTTTGTTTTGATATAGAATACAAACCTTAACGTGCACAAATAGTCACTTCACAACGCTTTGTACTTTTATGCAATAGACTGAATGCCAGCATGCGATAGGCCTGCGTGATGCGATCGATCTTTTTGAAACTCTAATGCAGTTTGCGACACAATGAAAACCCGTCTAAGAACCTAAGTTTAACGGTCGTACTCTCAATTTTTTATACACATTTGAAGTTCAACTTTTAGATCAAAACACATTAAGATGGTCATAAATGAATCAGATATTTCCAATTCCTAGTACAGTTCTCAGTTTATTTTTTGCCCCTTTGTGTTTAGAAAATATATCGTTATTATTACAAGTCAAGAGTCCATTTCCCTTAAAATGCGGTCGTGAACCAAGATGTTTAAAAGTTTTGCCAGTTTGAGCCACTGTAGATAAAAAACAATTTGACCACATTTGGAAAAATGTTTGCAGAAGTACTTTAAATTTTATGTGAAATGATTTTATCCCGAAAAATTGTTATCTCTATAAGCATTTTAAAACCTGCGAGAAAAATTTAAAATTAGTTAGTTAAAATTCTCACTCTAATCCCCCTTTTTCATAAAAACCTAATCAACTTTGATGTTTCAATATCTAGGTTTTTGTTCTAAAAAATAAAGTCACAGATTAAAATAAACAAAATAAAATTTTGCCTAAGTATCGTTCGGTAAGATTCAAAGAATGAACTAAAACGATTTGACATTTACTTTCTGTTCAACACAAATTGTAACACAGCATTTGATGGGCATGCAATGCGGCATGAAAGACACGCATACTAATAATTTGGAAAGATAAATTTACTACATGGCTATAAAATATCTGATAAAAAAACAAAATAAAATATTGTTTAGGTATCGTTCGGTAAAATTCAAAGAATGAACTAAAACGATTTGACATTTTATTTCTGTTTTATAAATTTGATGGACAATGCAACATGAAAACGAATGAAAGACATGCATATATACTAGTACCTTGGAAGGTTAAATTTCCTTTATGGTTTCGAAACATCTGAACTAGCTATAATCTTGTTAATTATTCAACCTTCCACATGAATCGCTCGTGCTGTTATCGATTTAAGACCTGTTTAGGCCATATAAAGTAGCCTAAAACTCTATACTAAATTTAACAGCAGTTCTTACTGTTGAGGCTATAATGCGGAGATCTAGGCTTATGTGGGATTTTGTTTCATTTCGGCAAAAACAGCCCCCTGCGCAGTTCGTCTTTCATTCAAAAGGAAACTAGAAAAACTTTTGGCTTCTCACTGTTTTGAAGAAAAAGCATTTTCATACCGTTTTTAACTAAGTACTCCTTTCTTATTTTGCCAGAAATTCTTTGTATTTCTCAGTTTTGCTTATTCTAATAACTAACATTGTAATTTCTAACCGTTGGTTATTCAGTAGCATTTTAAAAATGTATTTACAATTTTCTGCAGTTTCAAACTTTATTGAATCTGACTTTGGTTTTAGCGCCATTATAATGGCTGGCTATTGAGTTTTCTCTCTTTTTGACGAATTATTGCTAATATTAAAAGACAACGACAAAAAAAAAAAAACGAGTGCCATTTCTTTCTTTCATTTGCTCGATTTTACAGGTCAGGAGTTACGTTACAACCCATTCCCCTGAAACCAAGATCGATGCCTAAAACTTTGCTAGTTTGAGCCACTGTAGATAAAAAACAATTTTACCACAGTTCGAAAAATGTTTGCAGAAGTACTTTAAATTATATGTGAAACGATTTATTAAAATCCCCCCAAAATTGTTAGCTTTATAAAGCACTTTAAAACCTGCTAAAATTAATTAGTTAAAATTTTCACTCGTACTTTAATCCCCTTTTTCATAAAACCTAATCAACTTTGATGTTTCAATAGCGAGGTTTTTGTTCTAAAAAGTATGAAGCCACAGATAAAGAAAAAAAACAACATGCAAAATAAAATTTTGTCTAGGTATCGTTCGGTACGACTCAAAGAATGAACCGTCTAAGTTTCTGTTCAACACAAATTATTGTAACACAGCATCTGATGGACAATGCAGCATGAAAGATATGCATATATACTAATACTGTGGAAACTGAGATAAATTTACTACAGTCATAGCTTTAAAACATCTGATAAAAAACAGAAAATAAAATTTAGTTTAGATGTCGTTCATTATCATTCGGTAAGATTCAAAGAATGAACTAAAACGATTTGACATTTAAATTTGATGGACAATGCAACTTGAAATCGAATGAAAGACATGCATATTCTAACTCTTTAGAAAGTTAAGTTTCCTATATGGTTCAAATCATCTGAATAGCTATAATCTTGTTAATTATTCAACCTTCCACATAAATCGCTCGTGCTCTTATCGATTTAAGACCTATTTGAGGCCATAAGCAGCCTACCATTCTGTACCAAATTAAACATAATTTCTTTAAGAACCTTTTTAGGCTGTAAAAATCAAGGCTTACGTGGGGTTTTAATATTGTATTTCGGCAAAGACGCCCCCCCCCCCGCAGCTGCGCACGCAGTTCGTCTGAGTGAAAGCTCTTTCATTCAAAAGGAAACTAGGAAAACTTTTGGTTTCTTACTGTTAACGTTAGTTTTGAAGGGAAAAATACTTTCATGCTGTTTTTAAATAAGCACTACTTTCTGATTTAGCTAAAAACTCTCCCTATGCTTTCTTTTGTTTATTTTGGTAACAGTGTTTTTTCTAACCGTTGGGTGTGCATGCAATTTACATAAAAAGTGTTTACAATTTTCTACAGTTCAAACTTTATTGAAACTGAATCTGTTTTTAGTGCAAATGGCTGGTTCATTTTTCTCCCTTTTAACGGATTATTGCTTATATTACAAACAATGTGGTATAGGTGTTTGCATTTTCAACTAGCTTATAAACTTCGTAGGCGCACGGCCGCGCAGATAAAACTCATGGTCTTTTTCTAACACCGTGAGTGTGAGTTATTTTTTCTAAATAAAGAAAACGAGAAAGAGGCTCGAGGTGTATGGTATTTCTCTCTGCTGTACGTATACGAACCCGGGAATGAAATAAAACTGCAAGACACAGTTGTATGTTAGATCTAATTTTTACAACGATGAAGCCGGTAACAAACACCAAATATTTTGTGATTCTTTTCTATTTTTCGTGAGCCAACGAACGACAGTTTTCACTCGATTGATAATAATAGTTAAGCGGATGAATTCCTGCCACGATATCTGCTCGTATACAGAGCTTGTCTCGACTTACTAGTTCAACACAGATTAGGCTAAAATTAATAGACTCTACGAAGAATGGATTCAGACGACAATATTTAAGAGTAAACACTAAAAACTATAGCAACAGTATTAAATGAAAGTTTTGGACAAACAGTTTTATAATAATAACAAAGTTAGAAAGATAAAAAAACATCAAATTTTTAAAGTAAAAACCGTAAAAAGTTAACAATAACTAAAAATTTTTTTTTATAAAAGCGGACGTTTCGGTGACAAAATGTTGCCTTCCTCTGCAAGGTTAAAATGTAAATACGGCTAACGATGTTTCCCATGATTTAAATAAAAGGTGTGATAAAGTAAATCTAAGATTTCTTAAAGAGGTTTAGTATTAGAGCGACTTAAATCGCTTTCCGTTTGACAGGTCCTACCGGCCAGTTCTTGGAAGTGGTTCTGGCCAGAACGGCACTGCTCGTAGGTGAGCCGTTTAGTTATCCCGCTCCCGTCGGCTAAAGCGCGGGAATTTGGAGAGTTTTGGCGGGGAATATGTACGCGCGCGCCCTCTCATGATCTCAGTTTTTGCTGCGTGGCTGTAGGATTTGGAAAATGTCTCAGCTTAACAGCTTGTTTTTGATTAGCCCTGGGTATTGCAATTTAAACCAACCAGAAATAAACAGTTCTTCAGTATATCACACCTTTCATTTAAATACCAAGCGGAACGCCGTTAAATTATTTGCATTTTAACCTTGCTGAGGAAGGCGACAGTTTGTCAACCGAAACGTTCGTCAGGGTTAACTTTTCAACGTTTTTCATTTTTAACATGCCTGAATTCAGACAACCACATATCTTTATGTCAAATTTTTGTTTACAAGTGATTTGTACTTCTCGCCTTTCAGCCAAAGGTAACGACGATGGCGCTGCGTTGATCAACAAACTGTTTACAAACTATAAACGCGAACTCATACCACGTCCAGCACCAAACCAGCCGGTTAAAGTTCTATTCTCTTTTGAACTTATCAACATTAAAGAAGTGGTAAGTTTATATATATCGAGAAAAAAATTCCTGAGAGTTTTGACAATTTTAAACTTATCTTTAACAATAGAAAAATTATAGAAAATCTGTTTACTTCAGCCACCAATTATAGTTCTGCTACACTACAGTACTAAACCTTTACTGCCTGAAAACCGTACACTTCAAGTTTAACACACACTTTTCAGTTTTGCGTTGTATAAGAACAAGTGGACAAGTTTCATTGTCTTCTCTGAGCCTCTTTTAGCGACGTTACACCCGCAAGGCATTGCGGCAAGCCGCCATCTTGGAATTTTGCGTGTGAAAGTCAATAACCGGCCTTCTCTTCTACTCTTCTCATTGCAGAATGCACGAGATCAGAGTATCACGATATATGGCTGGGTTGTTCAGGTGAGCAAATTGTACAGTTACTTTTTCATCGCCTCATGCACTTTACTTGACTTTAGGGAAGACACAAGGCCGAATGTTCAAAGGAAGATTAATTTTAACCCTGCCGAATTAAGTCAAATTTAAAGCAGTAATTTGTTCTCAAAAGAAAAATTTTACAGTTCTCACAAAATGCTTTTTAGAATTTTTACTGAAAACTGTTGTCAATTCCAAAGCTACAGCTCAAATCAGTCTCTACGAGGTTGGAAAATTGGGCTAAAAATGTAAGCTTGGGTTAGTGCCAATCGTCCCTTCAACATTTCTAGGCAAGCGTGTCAATTTTGAAAGAAACTAAAAACTTAATATCTCAGTTTTTCCTTCTAAAACACCAGAGATGTTAGAGAAAAACTTAAGATGTGGCTGGCGAAAGCAGAAAGGCAGGGAGCTGTGTTCCCATAGCAAACATCTTGATTTTAATAAAAGATATTCCGATTTACGAAACTTTTGTGTAAATAAATTGCTTAAAGGGAAGTAAAAAAATTTGGAAGTTGGCTTAAAACCTCCTGTGTAAGCAGTGAGCATGTTGAGTAGCTTTCGTATTAAATTATTTATTGTTTTATGGCGTAAAATACGTAGATAATATATCAGCTTGGATATTCTCAATTCTTGCAAAAATCATGTGAAATGGACGCTAAGTGAGCTGATGGGTGGGTCTGTTAGTGTCATCAAAGAAAGGGTTACTTTAAGTAAGACATTGTTTTAACTTGTTAAACCCAGTTATCCGGTTTTAGTAATACTTTTTATGGCAATAGAGATTTTGAGAGCGATAACTTAAGTAGATCGTTTTATTCTCCACGCGATAAAATTTGATAGATGAAACAGGCAGTTCTTGCTAATGCCGCTAATCATGCTCACAGCTGCTGTTGCTGTTATTAATGTTGTTGTTACTGTTTTCACTGTAATTGCTGTTACTGTTGTAAATATTGTTGGAGTTGCTGTTTCACTGTAACTGCTGTTGCTGTTGTTAATGTTTATGTTTTCACTGTAATTGCTGTTGTTGTTGATGTTTTCAATGAAATTGCTAATGCTGTCGTTAATGTTGTTATTGTTAATGTCGATGCATTTCACTGTAGTAACGCTGCTGTTGCTTGTTGTTGTAATTGCTGTTTTCACTGTAATTGCTGTTGCTGTTGTGATTGTTGTTGTTGTTGCTGAATTTTTTGCTGTAACTGTGTTGCTAATGCTAATATTGTTGTTGTTGATGCTCTCACTGTTATTGTTGTTGCTGTTGGTAATGTTAATCTCGTTGAATTTTTTTTAAATTGCTGTTGTTGTTAGTAATGTTGTTGTTGTTGTTGATGTTTTCAATATAATTGCTGTTGCTGTTGTTAATTTGTTATTGTTAATGTTGATGTTTTTCACTGTAGTTGCTGTTGCTTGTTGTTGTTATTGCTGCTTTCACTGTAACTGCTGCTGTTGTTGTTGTTGACGTTGTTGTTGTTGTTAATGTTGTTGTTGTTAATGTTGATGTTTTTCACTATAGCTGCTTTTGCTTGTTGTTGTTATTGCTGTTTTCACTGTAATTGCTGTTGTTGTTAATGTTAATTTTTTCACTGTAATTGCTGTTACTGTTGTAAATATTGCTGTTATTACTGTTTTCACTGTAAAGGTTGTTGCTGTTGTTAACATTGTTGTGAATGTTAATATTTTAACTGAAATGGGTGATGCTGTTGTTAATGTTGTTTTTATTGCTGTTTTTTGCTGTTTCTCATAAAAAAGTTCTTACAAAAAAGCGTGTTTAAAATGATAGGCTAACTAAACATGACCAAAGTGTCGAAACGTTTTGAAAGAATTTATTTTAACGTTAAGCCTATCATTCTGAACATTCTATAAGCAAAACAGCTGGGACAAAAAAAGAGAGTATGGCTGTTGATGAATGCCGCTAGCTGTCACTGGGTTTTATCACTTTAAGCTTTGCTGTTGCTTTAGCTGTGGTTTAAAAACGAGCTTCAGCTGACGTTTAAGCTTATAAACAAAGCCTCAAGTCAAGTTTATAGGGCACTGAGCCCTCGGAGGCATAGCAACTTTTCTCGTGCAAATGCGAGAGTCGCCTACTTGAGACGAGACAGCTTGATTTTTGAGCATGAAAAGGATGCAATTTCTTTATACTGGTCTTTCGTGCGAATGGTCTGGTTATTTATTACTTTAGTTCTCCAAATGGTGAACCTGGATGAATTTGTGTACCATGAGGCAATAATTAGCTCAACTACGCCTTGATTGATTGATTGGTTTTTGTCAGTTTGGCTGAATCAAAAGCAAGAAAGATCAGTAATTCACGACTAAGTCACGTATTCACTTAATTAGTTTTTCACAACAACGTTTGCTCATACTTATATCTGTTTTATAACTGCCAAACTAGTACATGCATTATAAAGTTTAACAAATGTCCTTAGGCTTGGGAGTTCAATTGTAACTGTAGTTTTAAAACGGTTGAAAACTTTAGGGCTGCATTAACTCCAGACTGGCAGACAAAACAATAAGTTTTGATGTAAATATTGATTTTTTTAATCGGCTACTTGCTTTAAATGTAAAAAATACAAAAATATTTTTAGGGGGCTGAAGCGTATTTATACTGATATATTTACTAAACATGGAAAGAGGTACTCGCTTTATACTGAGTTATCTTTTTGAGAGCAATAACCTAAAGCCACGACGGAACTCTTTGCTCACTAACGAATAGATAAAAGCGTTGCTTGCAGAATTTATTACTACAAGAACAACGCAAACATTATACAGCACATAGAAATACTTGAGGAATAGAGCACCCTTCCAGTAGGTCAAAACGAGACGAAACGTATTTACTGGTAGCATCGTCACAGCAAACACAAAGAGAACGGGTGTCAAAATTCGACGAACTTTAGAGTTTTGCTTGACTCGGGGCGCGTTGCAGAATCTGGTAGACTCGTCGTTGCTGCAAAATGAACTCATTTCCACATTCTTGTTCATCCTCTTGTGAAATTGCGCACTCTGGCGAAGAGTCCGTTCGATATGAACATAGGTCCATATCACGACAAGTAAAGGTAACAAGTACCAGAAAATCACAAGGCACAAGTTATATGCTTGCTGAAAAGCAATGCTGTCGGCCTTAACAAAGCAATTACTGCGTGCTTTGTTGTATTTGGTCAGGAAAAAAGTTGGCAGTGAAACAACTAAAAATGAAATTACCCATATTGCCGCAAGAACTCGATAAACAGACTTTTTAGTTTCGTCCCTGTACAAGGAAGACTGTCGAAGGGACGTTCCTCCAGTTACGGAAGTGATCGTTCGGTACCTCTCTAAGGCAATGGCAGCGATCGACCACACTGAAGCTCCGTAGAAAACTTCGGATAGAGGGAAAAAATAAAGACACATCCCTTCCCCCAAGGGCCAGTAGGTCGGACTTTGCTCTCTCAGTACAGCGAACGGGAAGTTTATTAACAAGATCCCCAAGTCTGCCACTGCGAGGTTGAGAATGTAAAAATGTATCGGAGTCTTGACGTGGAAACATCGTGCAATCACTAAGCACACCAGAATGTTACCTAGCACTCCACAAAACGCGATTAAAGCTTCCAACACAAGTCTGATGACTTTAACTTCCTCGGGTTCTTGAAAATACATTGACATTAATGAGGTCCAATTAATTGGCTCTGAGACGTTGTGGGTGAGATTCGAATTTGGACCCATGGCGCTTCCAAGATGATCCTCCGCCACTTTGCTGAGTTCCTCAAACTTCTTTTGTAGCTATGGACATCAACAAAGCTGAATAAGCACTTCTGTAATGGATTTTCTAGGATATTTCGTATCACTGATTGTTGTTTTTATGAAGATCTCGTCACTTTTCTTTACTAGAGTGTTCCAATTAAACCAGATGCTTTCCAGCTCGTAAAATGATCAAAGTCGTTCTATAAATCCCTCTTTAACTCTTACAAAAACATTTACGGCAAATCGTGATTGATCTACTATGTCGATATTGGCGTACTTAGAAAAGATTATTCAAAAGTTGGTCAACAAACTTTAAATTTGAATAGAAACGCCGAACAAACACGCAAGATGTTTGCCTGAAACGGTGAATCGGTGTCATCCATAAAGGTCTGTTCGCATTTCAAGTAGTTCCAGCTGGAATCCTTTGTAGAAAACTGTTTCAGCGAAAAGTCTCGTGATGCAATTCATCAATTAAACTGCTCAAGCTTTCCACACCCTCGTACTGTCTTAATAGACGCAATTAACAGAGGTGAAAATTCTTTAAGCACAAATAATGCCAAGTCAATACTATCGGGAAAGATTTGCATTTTAGAGCCCGAAGCAACAATTTTAATAGCGAGTTGGTGCCGCACTTAGAGATCTCATTTGTAATTCCTGCTGAGTTGCTAAGTCGATTTTAATCACGTTTCAAAAGAAATTACTGTTTATAACTCATTACAAGAATGATAAGAAATATGTCTATCTTTGCATTGATTAGGACCGACATTTGTTTGCCATATGATTTAAAGTGAAATAAGGCGATCAAAATATGAAAATTTCCTGGTATCTTTGTCAGTGTCTTGTCAATGGTTTAAAACGTTCCTAAAACTCTGCGCAAGAACGTCCTCGACTGTAATAAACTTATCAATACCGTGTTTTTCGAGCGTGCAAAGCTTCACATTGTTTCTTTTGAATTTTGCCACAGTTGTATAATAATTTGTTTAAACGGTCGGTAGTCTTTGAACACCGAGCACGTGATAAGATATGCTTCCCACGTTGGTGCACGCACAGCATTGGTAATGCGGGATATAGCTCAACTTCTTTCAACTGAAACGGAAAATGACAAAAAATTTCACGGCATACAAGCCCTTAATACCAAACCTGATCTTAAACATTTTTGTGCCTAATTAAACAGCAGGTCATAGAAAAGTTATGGCAATTCTGCTTTACATAAGATTGTGTTTGCTCTTCTTTTCTGAAAACAAAACAATAAAACAAAAGCAAAATGATTGCGATCAATAGTAGGGCATCAACTAAAGTATATCTTTATCGGTTAAATCGAAATTGGATCAATCCAGACAATACATGCAGCTAAGAATATATGATTTGATCGTCGTTAATTACTGCTTCAAAACATTGCATGAAACAACGCGTACAAAGCAGTTCAAAGTCAAAACTGAAGTTTCAAAAAAAATTTATGTTATTTTCGACAAAAAAAAATATGAAAGTTCGTAAATACAAGCTATTAAGATAATCAGTATTGTTTTTCTAATTCTAATTGATAAAGGAAACGCGAGTGATCTATTTAAACGCTGTTGACCAAACGTTGGTCGTTATTCATACATAATTCCACAAAGTATTTTAACTCAACTGTTTCTGCAACACAGCGTTTAAATAAATAACACCATATATATTGGCTTCATGATTGCATGAATAACTTTGTGTTCTTATAAAGTTTTTTCTTATAAAAAAGCGCGTTTATATATGTGTACATAGATTTGAAAACGTTTTGTTTGGTTTCAGAAAAACAATAACAAAACAACCAAACAAGTAAAAAAATAAGAGGGTTAAATTTGGACATGTTTAAGTGTTTTGTCTATCAAAAAGGCATTGTTTAAAAGATTCTAGCGGTTTTTAGAGGGAGTTAAAAACACTTGCGAGAAACTTGAAAAATATACTTAAACACCGCCAAAGACTAATTTTTTCCCATTTTTTTTTTACATTTTGACAAAACACTAACGCGTCTTAATTAGTAAACAGTTGCTTGCTTTGATATTTGGTTTGAACGACTTTTTGTAAAAGCAATGAATTCATATTTAGCGCAGTGTTTTGGGGAAAAAAACTGTGGTTTGACCTTTTTTGTGAATTATGAATAGAGACGGCTTTCTCGATTAATATCGGATGAAGGATTCTTCGGATTGCTGAACACCCAGCGGCGCCGAGTATTGCTTCACACTTACTATGTTTACTTGCTTAATACGTGCTTTCGTTGTTTTCTTAACTTGCCGAGCTCCTTAATTTGTTTTTGTTGCGGTTCTAATGACGATTTCTTAATTTGTCATCATCAAGTTTTGCATTTTGGCCGTCAGCAAAGTTCATTGCCACCCACAATTAATTTCAGTTATAACTTTAGATGGCTTAGTAAGTGCTTTTCTTCATGAAAAACAACAACTTTTACGCAATCAAAATCCCAAGTCGAGTGTCCGCTTTGTTTTGTGTAAGAACAACTTTATAAGAACGAGGCTCAATTTAAGAACAGTTTAAGAACAAGCTGAGGCTCGGGCCCGATTGCTATTTTTCTAACTCAACTCAGTTCGAATCTTTTACTTCACAACACAAATGATGAATGAACAGTTTTTCTCTTTAGTCATCGTAATTACCTCAACTTGATTTACACGTTACACGTATACTTTTCTGAAGTTTCTAACAATGTACGTGTTTTGCAACACTTTAGGCTTAGTTTTTATTCGATTTAAACCACACTAAGAAATAAGAACAATTTTTAAAGAACAAATTGAAGATTAAACCGCCAAATGATTAAGAACAACAAGTTTCGGCCTAATTTACTGGTTCTAAAACTGAAAGGGAAAAAAAGCGTTTATTTACTGAAGGCAACACTTTATTCACTCTAAACGATGCACTGCACTTACAAATATAAAGATAACGAGTTGTTCGTACTATCAGTAAACCAGCTCTTGATGCTCACGCTGAACCAACATTCAAAGACTAAAACTGAATGAGATTTATATTTTACAGGTTGGAAATTCTTGTTCCTCTATAAAATCGGCTTGCTCCCTTACAGTTTCTCGCCCGTTTGGAGGGGGGGGGGAGGATTCGTGTGATAGGTGTGCTCGCACCTTCTCTCCCTCCTTCCCCCCCC
>JAOBAT010112845.1:0-14324 GCA_026413305.1 Hydrozoanthus tunicans
GTACAGAAGTAGAAGGAATACAGAAGACAACAGAAAGACAGAGATTGTGGTACAGAGGAAGATGAGAATAGTATTAATTCCAACCACAATGGCCAATATCAAGAACATTGCAAAGGATAGAATTTTAATATATTACTGAAAGAATTCTAATTAGACAGGAAATACAGTGGAGTATATAAAGGTGCTAATTGCAATGTTGTTAAACCCAATAATCTCATTTAAAAATAGACCAGTTCCTTCTTTCCAGTTTACTTGTTCATTTTTTTCTCTTGTCGAAATAGATGCTTTGAAATTTGAGAAAAATTTGATGTAAAAAGCATTGAAAATCAAAAGGTTTTCTTTGCTTTTGTTTTGAAATCCAGTGATTTGATCAATTGTTAAAGCACAATTAAAAGATACATTGCTTCAAAATGAAGTTTCAAAACATTTTACTTTTAAAAAATTTGTGGTACACAGGCTGATCTATTTTCAGTATTTTCTGGTGAAGCGTAATGCCGCAGAACAATGGGAGGTTACCAAGTTCTTACACGGAAAATTACTTAAAAAACAAATATTGATACAAACTATAAATTTGAGGTCAAATGGATTTTGTTGATGTTAGCTGCTTCTCATTAAAAAGCCCTACTTCCCTTTCTTACACGCGCACTTTTGGATCTATATTGGTTACCAAAAACTTCTTTCCAGAGATAACGAGCAAGTGAAAGAAAGGTGTTTAAAAGATGTCCCATTTGCCCTTTTGTCACGTTGCAAAACGTATTGTATATAAGTCTTTTTGTCGGAGCAGGCAGTGACCTTTTGTTGTAATTTCTTTGTTTGCAAATGATAAAGGAAAACGTGATTTGAAAGTTAGCAGCTTTTCGACTCTGCTCTTGTGAAGTAAGGACCGTACCGCTTGGCTGAGGCTAAAGTTGATGTTGGCCTTTCGCCAAGGGGGCCTGGCTGGTTTTCCCCAACTGTGAAAAGCTTTATTGAGAAATAAATAAAGAAAGCCCAAAGCACGTTGCTACACTTTTGTAAAAGTTGCCAAGGCTATCCCTTGCATGTTATCTTCCCATATCTTATGATCAGGTTAGGGTGCTTTCAGGAGGTTAGATGTTTGTCTTTGAGCGCAAAATTTTATTGAGCACAGCGTCGCCGCCATCTTGGGTTTCGATCCGTGGTCGAGCGGTATTGGGAGCGAGGTAAAGTGCCGCTCGATCACCAATTCAAGATGGCGGCAACGCCGTGCTAAACATCCGGGTAGTTTTTAGCGCAGAAAATCAGACGGTTTTTCGCCTAACCTTTAAGTCTTAGCGTCTTAGGGTCGACGTCAACTTTTAGAGACTTGATGAACCCTTTTGACTCAGTAATGGTTGAAATTATCTTTCCGGCGACCTCAACTTTTATCTCTGGCATTTTTCTTCCAGGTTTCTTTATGACACGTACAATAACAACTTTGAAATCAACCTTCGTGCTTCCCTTTCTAAAAGTAAAGATTTGTGTTAAACAATTAATTAAAACTTTTGGATTTGACTGCCTTGAACACTGAATTTACATATCTGCCAAACTTTTGAACCTATACATTATTATGACGTTTTTAAGATATAAAAGGATGGAACATTTGGTATGTCAGTGGTATTTTCGTAAAACCAAAAACAGAGTCATTCATAATTGGTAATTTTTCATTGAGTATACTAGTTCAAAGATATTAATTAGCTTCCAGAATGACGTTTTATTTGACGACCTTTGAGTGCAAATTAATTTTTTTTTGCAAATAGAACAAACAGAACTCAATTTTTTTCTGCACGCTGCTTCAAAAAAATTTAAAAAAAATAAACACAAGCTCATTTTGTTGCGGTGTTTTTGAATAAAGCACTAAGAGTTCATTTGGGCAAAAAACAGTACTCATTTTTTCTTACGCAATACCTTATGTACATAAAAATTTGAAATGAGAATAAGTTATTTATGTTTGTGAAATTTTTCTAAGAGTTAGTTTTGGCAAACAAAAAAGACAGGAAAAAACCACAGAAATAAAAGAGGTGAAAAATTTCGCATACGTTATGTTCAGTATTATGACTCCCTGATATCCTTCCGTCTTGTTGTAGACATTATCCATCTACGAAACAACGTAAATTGATTTACTTGTTATGTGAATTCTTATGATTTTTGAAACGTAAAGAGAGACAGTTTCGTAGTGTAGAAAAGTTGCATTTATTATTGTTAAAGATTGCATTTCTTATGTCCACCGTATATTTATTTGCACATTTGTAATATTTAAGAAATATTTAGCTCTATAACGTCTAAAAATGTTTTCCTGTTCATAGCATATCAAATAGTTTATTGTTATTGACACTTTGGCCAAGTAGGTTTGGGCACGAGTATATCAGCCTGCTCCAATCTCCACTTTTGGTTTTGCTGGCGATAGATGATTTCGCAAACACGTGGTACATCAGGCTTTTGTTTGAGACTTGGGAAGTTGGGAGAAAGCGAGATAAGTTCAAACGATGTCAAACACTGATTTAATTGATAATTTGGATATCGTTTTTTGCTTCCTATAAAGATGACTGCTGATCAGTTTTAGCAGTTTATCCAACTAAATCAAATCATTTGCCCATTTAGGTGAGCTTCGTTGTATATACATTCGTGTCGTGTTTTGTTGTGACATGTATTTGAAACACTTTGATGGGTATATAGACAGAAAAGTAACTATCGAAATCCAAGGGTAGTTACAGGTCGACATTTATGTTTGTTGAAAGCACGTGCTTCAAACGTTAAAATGCTGTTTAAGAAACACTTTTGGCATGTCGAAAATTAGAGGTCGTTTTTTGACTTGCTACACTACAAGAAACAGAAAAAAATAAATTTGGTGCCACAAGCACTTTAAGCCTTTAAGCAACAGTTACTTAGCGCTATCGTGTATGGTATGTGTATTGTGTTCTTGTAATACAGAGGTTTAAAAAAATGCAAAAATAGTTCTTGCCGTTGTCGTGAAGTTCTGTTCAAACTCCTTATAACTCCTTGATGATTTGTTCTTGAAGTCTTCTTTATATTCTACGTTAAGGATTCGCAGCGCCATCTCTACTGCAACCTGAACTGTTGTTAAAAGTTCGATTCAAATTAGATTCGTTGTTAAATTTCCACAAAGTTAGAGTAAAGGTTTTCAACGTGACCAAGAAAGAGATTATATAGTAAGGGAACTATAAAGGATTTACCTCGCTTGCGTTTCTGGACAAAAATAGAAAACGCTATGACGGAGCAGAATACGAGAAAAGTGTTGAGAGGAAATCGAGGGAAGCCGAGTTTTCACTCTACTTTTCCGAGTGTCTGCTACGACATAGCTTTTTCTCTGTTTGTCTTCAAGAAAATAATATAGTATTTCACTGAGTGTTGTTATTTCAATTAGTGGTGATAAAAAAGTGTATAGAGGATGTTATTCGATAGCACGAACATATTATCAAATTTATCTTCGAGTGGAAAAACCAAGATTTCACGAGTGAGCGTATTGAATATAGATATGAGTGTTTGTTTGCGCCGAAATGAGCGGGAAAAACAAGGAAATGACGTCAGCACTATCTTCACTAGTGAGGATATGGAAATTATGTCACTCGTATCCCGGGTAAAGTTTCCCATGAAGTCTACAAGTGGCGTATTTACATTCATATCTATATAATAAAGAAAACATATCATCAGTTTTATTGGAAGTCAGGTTTTCAATTCCGCTAATCGAATACAAGCTCTCGTGTCTCAAATTCTAGCAATTAGATAAACTTACAAAATTAATTAAATAAACTTTTCAAATTTTTACCTTTCACATTTATTGTCACGTTATACAGCACAGTATCGTCGGGTGATTCACACAGATAATACCCGGAGTCGAGCGTGGTAACATTTCTCACCAACAGGGAACCGTTATTCAGCAAAGTAACTCTTGATGTAGTAGATAAATCCTCTCCGCCTCGTTTCCAGGTGAAGGTGTCGGGTGAGTGAAAAGAGCTTTCGCAGGGCAGAACCTTGCTGTCTCCAGCATTAACATCAAACACTTTGATTATTGTAACTAGGGATAGAATGGATCGAAAAAGAAAGAAACGCACGTATCAAACTCTATAAAAATGAGAAGAAATAGAAAGGTATTTATGTAATCTACAGTCATAATTATTGGTATAGACTAAACTATTACTGGTTTAAAAAGTAACATTTTAGGTTTTATTAAATAGCTATTTTAAAGTTGTTTAGAGATGACCTTTATAGTTTTAAACCGGCACTCTATTTTAAAATAAAAACCCATTTTCAAACACTTTGACGAAAGATTGCACAAATTGTCACAATTGTCACAATTTATAGAATCGACTTGATAATTGAGAATGAATGCGTTGTTCCAGAACAAGGTGTTCATTTTCAAAATTTTCAAAACTGCTAGGTTTTGAACCCTAGTAATTTTGATAGAATTGGACTGAAAAGTGTTATTGTCTTTTCAGTGTAAGTACTATAATGTCACGGCTACTTGGGCGTAACCACGACGAGTGAGAACAATTTAAAAAGATAACAAAATCTACTTACTATTGTATTTCTTAAATGATATACTCACCATTTTTCTAAGTGTAGCTAGTAGTAATACTTACAGATCCGGCCTTGTATGATGTCCGCATACCGATGAGTTGTCGCGTCGTGATTGGTTCGCCGTTACGATTTCTTTCTTCCTGCAAGCTTTAAGAGTAACTCGCCAAACACATCGTACAAAAAGTAATAGGCAAAAAGTTATACTTATCTTTGTCATAAACGACTAGCAACCATTTTGCTTGTTACGGCCTTTCCGTCAGAGACGCAAACTGATTGTATAATTTAAAAGGGAGTAAATTAGTTTCTTAAGAACCCGATTTGGAGTTATAAAAAAGCTCACAACATCAAAAGTAATAAAGAGATTACAACTCAAAATATCTACACATCATCACGTTTTTGCGCAAGAGCCTGTTATTCAACGACGTGGTACAGTTGTCGTCATCGTTTCCAATTTTATCCGAATCCGAACGTCCACACTAGCACGAAAGATATACGGATTCGTTTTTATCCACTTTCGCGAGCGTTTCCAAACTTATACGGATTCGGTGGATCCGATCCGCGTGTTGGTGTGGACGGAAGGCCTAAACGTATCAAAAAGTATACGGATTCGAATGAATCCGCGTTAGAGTGGACGGGCCCTAAACATATTTTTTGCTACATCGACACGTTAATTCACATCTAAGAGTTGGTTTCGAGCTGAAAAAGGTTAAAAAAGTTACGCAATAATGGCACTTTAAGGTGCTTTTATATGAAACTAACTCAAACCTCATTTTATTATAAAACACCTGTCTAACCTTTCTAAGACCTACCTTTACGTTTAGTTAATTCAAATTGCAGTTTTCTAAGATCTATTTATAATTATACAAATGCAAACTCATTTTGATTAATTATCGCCTATTATTTTGTCTTTGTGCATACAATACTTTATGGTAATCCGATTTCGTTAATTACTATCCGCCTTGATTAGCACTTACTTCTCTTGGTTTGTACATTATATGAGTGTGAATAAGAAATAAGCTTATACTTGATTCCCCATAAATTTACCACTCTCTACAGCTTAAAGCCCACATTAGGCCGAAACAGCTGCCAACGGCTGCTAACACTCAAGTTCAAACTATTTTAACTTATTTAAAGGTTGAGTACGTTTACAATACACTCAAGCTTTAGTTCCTTGCCACCCGGCCGTGAGGCCTTAGTGCCACTTCGCTAACTGTCTCCATTTCGTTAGCATGTATGTGCAAAACTGCTGATTTTTCAACGCTAACGCTTAAAGCTTTGTATTGGCCGGCGTAGCTTGGCTTTCTGGTCAGTTGGGAGGACAAAAAAAAAACCAGGGGCGAAAATTGGGCCACGGAGGGAATGGGGAAAGAGAACGCGCTGTTCTTGCCGGTAGCCTGCGTAGCAAGCGTTTACAAACGGTTCCTTCTCTCTCCCCCCATCCCCCCCTCTCCCACCCCCTCCTTTCGTTTTTTTTTCTCGCCCAAATTTTCGCTTCGCTGAAAGAAAAAATCTCATCAAAAGCTATCTTGCTGGCGGCCCGCCTCGCTTCGCCAACTCGCCCATCGCTTCGCTTTTCGTTCTCGCAGCTTTGCCACTCTATGTTTTCGATTTTGAGAATGGCTAGAACGCCAAGCTACGCTGGCTAATTTTGCATAACTTGAAAAGTTGAATGTGATGTTAATACTTACCTGCGTGATCAGGAAACACGTTCAACGTGGAAGAACGCTGGCAATTGAAGTCACGCTTGGTTTCTACAGGAAAAACACATCTCTTTTACTGAATGTTGTCAGTTCCTAGCCCTAATCTTGCTAATTAGATTAAACGGTTTCCGGCACGTACAAAAAACTCAAACTTTCAAACCGCTGCTTGAAGACTACAAACTAACAGAGTGACTTATTTTGGCTTTCTGGTCTGTTGGAAGGGCAAAAACAAAAACATAAAACGATCATAAGATTAAACGGTTTCACATAAACTAAAAAAAACTCGAATTTTCAAACCGCTGCTTGAAAACTTACAGAATGACTTATTTTGACCTTCTGGTCAGTTGGAAGAACGAGAAAAAACCAAGGGCGAAAAAATGTGCCACGGAAGGAATGGGGAGAGAAAACGCGTTCGCGGCTCGCCACGCTTCGCCAACTCGCCCATCGCTTCGCTTTTCGTTCTCGCGGCTTTGCCATTCGTTGTTTTTGATTTTGAGAATTGCACGCTTGCTTATTTGGGGGAAAAAAAGATCGAATATGATGATTACACGTACCTGCGTAATCAGAAACCACGATCATCGTGGAAGAATGCTGCCAATGGAAGTCACGTTAGATTTCTTATCCTGCTAATCAAATTAAACAGTTTCACATAACTAAAAAAACGTTAACTTTCAAACCGTTGCTTGAAAACATGCAGAGTAACCATTCATTTTCTTTGTCTTTACGAGTAGATTCTGAAAACGGTTATTGCTTCAACAAATTCTGAAGTTTGTATTTTTGTCGATATTTTAGAATACTGTTTTGCACAAATTTAGCGGGCTAAGGGTTAACATATTTCTAATGCCCAAGCAAATTATCTTTCCACGCAGCATGCCATGTTCGTAACGTAAACATATCGAAAGTCATGTCTACATTTTTATCTGCATAATCAGAAAAAATGAACGTCTTTGAAAACTTAATTCCTGGTTCATAGTTCCCCAATGGACGCATGCTTCCGCTTGAAGTTTTGATTCAATAGAAAAAACAACAACAGTCCCTTTAATTTATCACTTTTTTCTCTTAACATTTTTCTAATACCAAACGCATTGTCTCCCCTACTGACATGCAAAACACAAGAGTTTGATAAGGAGACCTCAAGCTGTCATGAGTAAACACGCGGTCACGAGAGTTCAACTGTAGTCCAATTAAAATCTGTAAAAAGACGACACCTGACTGACCCCTTTAAAATCTGCGCTGTTTGCCTTGTGGCATAACGAGATAAATTGATTTCGCGTTTGGTTCTGTGGCTAGGTTCTCAACCAATGCTTGCTTTTTTACAATTTAGTTCAGCTAAGCTTTCGTTATTCAATGAGACACTTTCTATGTTGAAACTATTCTACCAACAAAACTTGACGAAGCCACTTTCAACTTTCCATCAGCCCATGCACCCGGAAATTACCCATGCGAACTACATTAACGTATAGAAATACACAACAGCGAGATGATATTGTTAAGGTTAAACCAAAATCCTAAGTGTACTTGAGACCGGTAAAATTAGTAGAAATCCGACTGACTTCATCAGTTCTATGTTGGCCCTCAAAAAATAAGCGCTCCTTCCTCAACTCACCCGGATATTAACATGCACTACTAATATCTGAACAAGACAATCACACAGATATTGTCTGACAGTTTAAACCCAAACCTTGGTGCAGTCGGGGCCCCTTAAGAGCGGTAGAGGATTTGATACTTCATTTCTGTTGCAACCTTCAAACTACAGGCGAGTTTACCTCAAACTCATCGAAAGTTAATGAGTTAAGCGTGCATTAATATTTCAGCAAGACAATCACTTAAAAATAACATTAAGCTAGTAAAGAACAAAATACCTCAGCCCTAATCATTGGGACTGGAAACTTACAAGACAATTTGTCAAAATTAAGTTAATATTCTTACCCAGGGCTTGTCAATCCAAGATACCAAGCGTTCGAAAACATGTTTCCTCTACCGATGCCTCGAGGTTCTCAATACGGAATAAGCGGGCCTGGCACTGAGTATAAAATGTCTCTGAGGTCACGTTCGTTAACAATGTTTATACAATACTAAGTCCCATACCCTCACGGTATAAATATTTTTATCTCAGTTTTCTTTAGTTTTTACGACAGCTTAACCATTACTTTCAAAGTTTCAAATTTTCAACGTGTTGTAACTCTAGTTTCTTTTGTTTGGACATGAATATCTATTCTGTTAGGCCTTTGGACCAGTTCTTCAGGGTATGTTGAATTTATCGTAACATGAAACAGTTAAACGCACCACTGAATGTATGATTAGTATTAAAGCTCTGTTGCGTTTCTTAACTACTGTTGAAACTGACGAATGGACATGAGTCTAAACAACCTGATTAGTTTTCATTTCGATCTGTAACAACTCTCAATATTCATTTGGTTAACTGTAATCTAGTGCCAAAGGTTGACAATTTAAAAGATCAATCAAGCACGAAACAAATAGTTTAAGTTGCTGCTACAAATAGACAATTGATCAACTTCTCTTGTATGGCATAACGAGATAGTTTGATTTCGTGGTTGGTTATGTGCTTTGGTTGGTTCTCAACCAATGCCTTGTTGTAACTTAGTTCAAGCTATGTTTTTTACCTAAACTAATGAGATGCACCCACTGTACAGCAAGACTAAAACGCTTAAAATTCAAAACTTGATAAAACCTCTTGCGCTTCTCACTCAAATTCACCCGAAAATTTGCTATGCATACATTAAAATCGGCATGTGCTAAAATCTGGAGTGGACTTTTCTTTGGACTCTGGACTCTGGACTTTGGACTTATCCCATATTAGCCAATCGCGTTGATGCAAGAACAAGGATAAACCCAAAGTTAGTGTTTAAATACTTTAACTCAAAATCTCTAACCCAAAACCCACAGTGATGTCCGAATATACTAATTTTAATCTTCCTTTCTTGCTTGCTTCACTTCTTCCTCGTTACCTCTTTTCATTTCTATAATATAATAAAGAAACCTACAGGCACGTGTTACACTTTTCATATCGTTTATTCACTCAAAATATCATTTAGTCTCATGTATTCGAAATAGAACAAAGCTTTGAAAAGCTGCACTGACAATG
The DNA here is from genome assembly GCA_026413305.1 of Hydrozoanthus tunicans. NCBI lineage: Eukaryota > Metazoa > Cnidaria > Anthozoa > Zoantharia > Hydrozoanthidae > Hydrozoanthus > Hydrozoanthus tunicans. Next base: position 9,343 of record JAOBAT010112845.1, read on the forward strand.
CAAAGTATGTGACAGTTTATACAAAGGGTCCCCTATACCCCTTGCCAATACAGATTCACGTAAAAGTTTTTGTCCTTTTTACGCGTCACGAGAAAGTCAAGAAATGGCTTCAAATCCACGTAAAAAAAGCAGGCAGGCACGTAAAAAGATGCGTTAAATTTTTAAGTGCCCCCCCCCCCCAAACCACTATACATTTTTGCGTGGCCCCCCTAAATCACCTAAAACACCAAATACCACCCTCAGTAACAAATGTGAAACATACCTGCAATAGAATACGCACAGCTGATAGACAGTAACTTTCAGCTGAGAGATACGGTACTTTCAAACACGAGTAGACATCGATACATCGGATAAAAGACGCGTCCGTGTCGATCGGGAATTTAAAAAAGTCAAGCACCGAAAGAAGTCTCAGTCAATAAATTTAGTCTAGACAACTTGCCTTTGAGTTTGAATCAACAAAAATAGATCAGAAGTTGAAATTTGGACCGATGAAATTTCAAATTTTTGGGGGATCCAAATCCGCGGGTCGTGTTACACCGGTCCGGAATTTGCGTATGATATATTAAGTTCTTGTGCTTGCACTAGCTATTGTTTCTTCTTTTACATCGCGCTGAACTGTTCATTTTGATTAAACCACTGAGAGCCTATGTCGCTTTCTTAATTGGCTTTTTGTTTTACTGCTCCTTTTCTTCGACCTCGATCGCTTTTTACTTGCGGCCCTCAGGCGGCCGAGTTACATGTAAATCCATCTGGGTTTATTATTTGTGGGCCTTTTTTGCAGTCATGCGCGGTCGGTAGGTTTTGGGCTCACGTGACCCAGATTGTAGCGCCCACGAGGTCTTTGGTTTTGAAGGAAAGGCGAAAGTGTTTGAATGGAGTTGTGTGGACATATTTCGACTGTTTTCTGTACATCGTTGCCCTCGCTACTTTCAGAACGTACAAAAAAGACGAAGAAAAGTGCCTTAATTTTGTCAGATTATTTCGTGATGTATGTAAGACGGGCCGCGAGTGAAGACTATACCTGTAGCCTCTTGTTTTAAGTAACCCAGGGTTTTTCTCAACCACACAGTTACACAAACTCAAAGGAAAGCAACTTCACTCCGAAAATCTACAATTTTACGAATTCTAAATGGCTGCACCCAGATCGAGCTAAAACAAAACCTGAACACGCGCAATAAACGTGCACTTTGATGCTGTCAGCAATCGCGCGAAGTTGCTGTCAAAAATAGAAGGCGTGATAAGAGGTTTTACTTCCGGTGAAACTTTTCTACTTCGAAGAAGAGTTATCACATTTTTTTCGCCATTTTAATGCTTTACCTCTTACCTATCCGCATGACTAATGACCTCGTTTCGGCAATTTCCTTCGGTTTCAAACTGTACGGTAACCTTAAGTGTTGAGGTTACATCCTCAACAACTTTCATTTCCGGTGTTAGTTTTGTTTTACTTCCGTTTTCGGTCACGTGTTGTGCGTCCGCAAGTCGGTAATATGGCGGGCGCATAAGTAGTGTAGCGTGCATGCGAGCGATTTGTAAGAGTTAGTTTGTTCATAAATTGGTGAGTTATTTGCGAATATTTTCCCTTTTTCTTTCTCGCATTTGTAGTTCAATCTTCCTTTTAAATGCTGTGTATTTATATCCTTAGGATTTTACCGAATTTGTGACACATGCGACAACTGTGAACGTAGTAAAACCTTTTTGTTGAACGCTGGCTCTTTTTTGACTTTATCGCTTTCATCTCGCCTTGTACATTAAGTATGAACAAATATATCAACAAGACCATCATATAAGTTTGATAAACAGCAGCAAGCGTAATCATACCGCCTGAGAAGCCCTCGGCCCCAAATCCAGGGTCAGAAGGGTAGAGATGACCGTCGGAAAAGTCGCCAAAATATCCTAAAAAATACCAAGGCATAACGTTTTTCTACCATAAAAAAAGTACTTCTCGATTCTAAATTTACCCTAAAAAATTACTAATTGAATGCTGGCATTTTCCCTGGATAACTAGCGGATCGGTGCTGAGTTCCTTCGTGCACTTAACGTGATATGCAGTAAAAACAAAGGCGAACGTAATAGAAAGAACACCCGCCAAAGCACTTTTGTCTTAACTTCGTGTTCAGTACGCACGTTTGCTAAAACAACCCTAAAAAATACCAGGCTCTGGTTTAACACAGGACTTACTTTAACAACCCCTAATAAATACAGTTTTGACCCCTAAGAGATACACAGTCATACCTACCAACCCAATATAGGGAGTATTCCCCCCCCCCCCCGGGGATGTACTGAAAACAATTTCATCATACTTTTACCAAGAGCTTATTAATCCAATTGCAAGGTACTGAGCTTTTGGAAACATTAATTTTCTGCAGATGCCTTGAGATAGATTCTCACTACGCTCTGGACGCAACGGGCATTTAATTGCATCGAAATTTTAATGTATTCACGATAACTATTACGGCCTGGGCCGCCTGTGACCACACTAACTTTGAAACTCTATAACTTTTAAAAATTTTATGAAACACCACCAAATTTTCGTAATGGTACGAGCGACTTGGAGTCAAGTTATTGTGAGCTGCCATGGTAACAGAAATTGATTGACAGTTTTTTTCCATTTATTGCTTTTACGTAGTTTTCATTTCATTGTAGATCTTAGCTTACTTTTAACTTAATCTCATTTAGCAATGATCAATTTCTTTTAGGTGGCGTCAAAGATGACGTCATTTCAAAAAAACGACATAAATGCAAATTGTTTTTCACTGAAAATTTTGTTCAGTCTTTCAACATTTAGTTTAATTAGAAAGAAAGATGAAGTTTCATCAAGGAAGAAAAAAAACCTAAAAATTCTAAGCTATAAATAGTGCTATGAAATTTTGGGCACTGACAATTACGACATTTTAATTTTTTCTTTAGGGTTAAAACGATAAAAAAGAAAAAACAGCATTAAAGTGCCTATGAAACTATTTAAGCCCATGCTAATTTATCACATTTTAGCTTGAAATTGTTTGGTTTGAGTTGCGGTCAACCTTTGTCTTACCTTATTTCTGCAATTGAAAATCGTACTTGGTGGTTTAAAAGTGGTTCCTTTCGGATCCGCGCGCGGCCAAAACAACCACGTCACGTGCTATGACGTAGTAAACTGTGAAAGCTGAAAGCAATGGCGGATCAGAAAAAGAAAAAAGCGAAGAAAGGTGGAAGTTATTGCGTATCTGGGGCACCTAATGATATTAGTTGCAAAAACAATACATTAGTACACACCACACCGGGTGTATCAAAATTAAAGGGTCTGAATGGGGTTAACTGACAACTGAAAAATGGGCAAAAATATTACTGACAACAGTCATTTTTGTTGGTAACTAACAACTGACAAATGACTTTACAGATTAGGAAAGAATTAGAATCTTGTTTCTAATAAAAAGGTTCGTTTTGCAACCTATGAAGTGCTCTCTTAAAGTCAGTCAGCCGCGTAAACTGCCACCGTGTCCAAACAAAAAGACTTGAAGGTAAAAGTCCATTCTCGTACCCAGAGCCCAAGCTGCCTAGAGAGAATGGTTCAGCCACGTGCAAGATGTACATCAGTGCAGTTCAATGGCCCATAATTAGAGTTGTGGTTGGATTTTACCGTATTGACTCTGACACAGCGTATGGTTTCCAACAAGACACGGCAATCGCTTGACCTTCTGAAGAAAGGACTGTACCTACTGACTGACAACGTCAAATGTATAAATCCCCAGTAATTTGAGAATGTAAATCATGCAACACTTCTCACAACTCAAGTTGAGAATTTCATACCGTATCGCACTTCAAGTGTACTGCAATACGCACAAGACTTTGGAACTATTGTAAAAGAATCCCTAAAACGAACAACCTTCCGGCCAGGGAAGTATTTCACGCATCAAAGATCCTACTACACTGCTCCGGTGTCCACCATGCGACTGTCCGCAATATCTTTCATGGCTCCTTTGCCCGTCGAAAAGGTCACACCTGGGACAGAAAGACAGATGAAGGAGTGGCCGGAGAACTACCGGCCAGTGCGAGCGAAACTAGGAAGGACAAAGAAGGCGCCCTTCCTCCGGCAGTAGATCAGATGGCATCCCAAGCAACCATACCAGATTTCGATGGAGAGGCAGACGACACATCTGACGACCGTTTGCACGTTCAAACTCGGTGTTAATTGTTTATGTAAAGCATCTCGTTGACAAGACAGTCGAATTTGTTCATGCGTTTCTTGAGAACTTCGAAACAGCTAAGAAGGTCCTCAGGGACAGCACCCGCGTGGTCGTTGTCATAGTGCTTGCGTACTGAAGATGACGTGCTTTTATAGCCATTCTCGCGGGCGTACAAATGCCCGCGCGTGAAGCCGATATAGCTCGATCCCTGTATCACACAGGTTACATTTAAACCGGTACACTACGCACTGTTGATTAACCAGCTGCGGTTTGGTCTCATATTCTTTAAGGTCTAGGCAAATGAACAAATTCGACTGTCTTGTCAACGAGATACTTTAGTTTACAACTAAAATCTCGATGTCTCGATGTGCACGACTGCTAGCGTTAACGACCAGGCTCAAACGTTTTATTTAGTACAGGCTTTAAGCCTGGTTCATACTTGTGAGATAAGCACAAGCATATATAAGGAACCAATGCTGACACACGCCATAATAGCCGCGGGCTCTGGGAACGAGATTGCACACACGCGAAATAAGCACAAGAAAATGAAAAATACGCATGCGCAAAGTGGACTGGTGACGACATGCTTATGCTTGTTTCATGCATGTTCGCACTTGGATTTCCATGTGCTTGTGCTTATCTCGCAAGTGTGAACCAAGCAATGACTCTGCAATTTCTTTTTCAGTCAAGCTTCAGAAAAAGTCAAATTTTTGCCTGTTCGTACAATCCCTTTGTAGGATTTCGGCATGCAATTTTTCTCTGTCTGGGGCGGTCCTGCACCTTTACTTTGTTTTACAAACTCTTCCATTCCTCCACCTA
>JAOBAT010112856.1:2023-37500 GCA_026413305.1 Hydrozoanthus tunicans
CTATACTGTGTTGTATTGCAATGTATTGTATCATACTGCATGGTATCGTATTGCATTGCAATATATAACGTATTGTATTGTATTGTTTGTGCTATACTGTGTTGTATTGAAATGTATTGTATTATACTGCATGGTATCGTATTGCATTGAAATACATAACGTTTTGTAGTGTATTGTTTGTGCTATACTGTGTTGTATTGCAATGTATTGTATCATACTGCATGGTATCGTATTGCATTGCAATATATAACGTATTGTAGTGTGCTGTGTTGCTCTGTATTATGCTGAGTTGTATTGTGTTGCATCATAGTTAACATAGGGACTTGTTAGGAAAGCCGGCAAACCTCAAAAGGGAAACACAAACAATGTACAAAGATGCTTTGTTTTAAGTTGAACGGACCCCGACCGTGTACATTCTTTGTTTCAGGTGTTAGTGAAAATGTTTTGACTGGCTACTTGTTGATTTACATTTCAAAACCTTTTGTTATTTGTGCACGTTTTGTGCACGGTCAAGACCAGAAAACAAAAGAAAAAGTCAAACAAAGACATACAACAATGGTTACCTAACCAGTCCGTATATATTAGCTATGGTTGCATTGCATTCAATTGTTTTGTGTTGCATTATATTGTGTTGCTTTGTATTGAATTGTAATGTATTTTATTGTATTCTGTATTGTTGTGTAATGTATCGTATTGAATTTCATTCTATTGTATTGTTTTGTTTTGTACTTTATTGTATTGCATTGTAAAGTGCTGTATTAATGCATTGTACTGTGCTGTATGAGTACGTACTAAATATAACAGGTTATTTTTTCCCACGTAATCAAATTTGTTTGCACTACAACATTTGACCTGCAAAACATCTCCATGCTGTTTACCAGACGAAACCAGGTTCGGCGGAAGTTCTCCACGCCCTAGAGATGTTTGCCCTCCAAGCCGCCAGGAGACTCCCCAAAGGAGACATGAAGGAACCAATAATCACCAACAATATCGGTAAGAACTGAGTTTAATGATGATATTAAATAATGACAATGATGGTAGTATTGACAGCGATACCGTCAGTTACAATAACAACGGTAATGATAGCGACATTCCAATCTTCCCGCTTCTCCCGGGAGTTGCCGATTTTTGGTTCAATCTCATTGCCTCCATATTTTTTGCTAACGTCCTTCAATTTTTTTTGGTACAAAAATATTGATGCTCAAGTTATACAAATAATGCTTGGTTAGAGTGATAAATTTCAGTAATGTTCGAAATCAAATCTTTGTAGATGAACGTAGTTGCTTTATTTCATAGTTGTTCTTCCCGTTAACCGGTTAAGTTGTTTTCGTGAAGAAACCTTTTTTTTTGGTGGTGGGGGGGGGAATGGGTACTGAGATGAAAGGGGCGGGGGATATAGTTGGGAAGGCCGTGATACACACCTCTCTATCTTAAAGCTTTAAAGAGGTTTGAATATCTGTGATATTGATAATGATTTTGTAATGTTGTTGATGATGACAAAACATGGATGATAACGAGAATACTGAAGATGTTGATGGGAAGACCTTTTAAAAGTTGTTAAAACACCAAAACCTACTGAAACATCTTGCCGGCAATTATACATTTTGTATTTAGATTAAATTTCAGGAATTTTTTTTCTTGGGATTTTGGTCAGTCTTTGTCATCTTACGCTTCCTGGCGATAGCCTTGACAATCTTGAGTGACCGAGAACGTTCTCGTTTTAGTGTTGAAACTTGACCGGAAGTCTGCTGGAGATGATGGTCTCTCGTTTCCAGACTACTCTCATCCAAAGCTGAAGTGCTGGGACGCGCGCCAAGACATCATTGCTTTACCGCGTACTATGTTCAATAAAGGTTGGCAGTTATTCAGCTCTATCAGATTTTGATTGACATTGGGTTCATTGTATAATACAGGGAGTGGGAAACAATAGAGACAATTTCTGCACGCACATCACTGATGGGCTGGGTTTCGGCGCGAGTTTTCCCATCCGTTGCCTGGTAACCTGTGTGTGAGATTGTAATTACATAAATACATACATTCCTAACATAATTAATTGTCAGAGTTATGCCTTCTTTCTGTCTGAGTGTAATGTCTTCTTTCAAACTTTAAGTAAAACCAGTTTTTTTAAACTGACTAACAGAACGAAGGATAGCCAAAATAAGAGGAATAAACTTTGTTACCCTACAAAAATGATCATTAACACACAATGACAGTGTCTTTTGATATCAACCCATATGCAGTTATTAGTATATAATCTAAAATTTTTAATTGATTAATAAGCTAAATACGTTCATGAATTGTCTGCACAAACGCTTGACGAGGCAGTTTTTCAACCAGTGAACCGTCTCTCTTCTGTACCGATCAGCTTGGTTCATTAACTTATCCTTCGTTTTCTTCAGGCGAAGTGAGCGCAGCCAGTATCAATTTCAAGACGCTTCCCTTCCTTTTGCCGCCATCCAACGTAAGGTAAGGGAATCAATTGTTTGTAACAGAGTTTTTCTTGAAACTTATTTTTCTTGGTAGGGGAAATAGGGAAATAGAAACAAAAACAGTTTCTCGGAAGGGTGCCTATTGTAATTTTTTCAAAGTTGGATTGGTTAAGGTACTGTTACGTAACGGTCAAATAGGCCCTCCGTGCTTATTCCTTTTATACCTTCAAGACGAGGTTATTTTTGGAGGGAAGGGGGGGGGGGGTTATAGAGAGGAGGGCTTCTTGAGAGAGGAGCTTATTAGAGAGGGGACCTTGTTAAGGAGGGGAGCTTGTTACAGAGGGGGAGTGATAGAAAGGGGAGCTTATTAGAGAGGGGGAGTGATAGAGATGGGAGCTCATTAGAGAGGGGAGCTTATTTGCGGAGGGCTTATTAGAGAGGCGGCTTGTTAGAGAGGAGGGGCATTATTTAAAATCTGTCAATAGCCAAAAACAGAAACAGAGGGTGAAGTCAGGGTACCTAACAGATTTAACAACAACTAGTAACTCTGTGTTCCTGTATCATTTCACGTACGATGGGCTCCATTTTCTGAAACATTGTTGAAGCGGCCATTTTCTTCTTTAAATTTTTGTAGCAGCGGAATGGGCCCGAACTCCAAAGTGATATCAACGATACTCCACCCTCACCCCCAGGGGATCATTTCACCTCCAGTTACGATCGTCTTAAGTCACATCAAGGTAAACAACTATCGTGTCACACGCTCAACATTGTACCGTAACTTCACGTTTTGTACAATTTGTTTTTTGTTTTCTTTAGTCGCGCTATAATGTCCGCGTATCCTTGTGGTATCTACGTGCATACTCTCGCTTGTGATGCGCAGTTGTGTCAATATTAATAATAATAATAATATTAATAATAATAATAATATTAATAATAATAATAATAATAATAATAATAATAAATCTTTATTCAGGATACATACGTCACTAAAAGTGATTTACAGGATGTTCCTGACAAGATAACTAGGAAATTAAATAAATAAATTAGAAAACTATTGATATAAAATCTAAGAGTAACAATTAAGAACAACTAACAAGAAAAACAAAATATATATGCATAAAATCAAAATAAAGAAAATATTAAGACAAAACATTGTTATTATAAGCGATTTTAATTTATATTGATATCTGCTTTACGAATGGCTTTTTTAAATTTGGTTAAAGAGTTCACTTGTCTAATGCTCATATCTAATTGATTTCATTCGTTACTTGCAAAGTTTATTGAAGTCCATAGACCCCAGTTCCTTTTAGCTAAAGTCTTACGAATGTTATTTCTAGTTCTAGTATTGTAATTATGAGTATCTTTATTAAAATCTAAGTTAAAAGTATGAGAGTATGAGAGTTTGTTTGGTAATCTAGCTTTATCAGCATTTCGGTTTCCAGTGTGACCAATTTTTAGACCTATATGTTTTCCAAATTTATCATTATTTTACTGATAGTAGTACTAGCATCTGCAGATGTTTTTACCCAAATTTAGTGTTTAATCGCAAAGCTAATAAGTTGTACTAAGCAGAATTTCGTCAACTTATAAACATTTAATTTATTAATAAACAACTTGAACGGATAAATTTCAATAAACTACGTCTTCATGACGTCATATTACGTCATCATGGCTCTTGGGTCTTTGCGGTAGTGTGAAAATTAGGTGTTCATTTCTTGGGCCGTTGCAAAGTAACAGGTAGAGGGTCTCAAAAGCCCCCCCAGTCACAGCAACAACTCAAAACCCCTACTTGAATAGGGTAGTTTGTTTATTAATCTAGCGCCAGGCTCTTGACAAAAGGAAATGAGTTCCCGGCCCTACAACTCTCATATACCTTTAACACTGCACCACAATTGAATAGGCGAGCTTCAGTCCAGGGTTGCCACGGTCCTTGAAAATCCTGGAAAGTCCTGGAATTAGGGGAAAAAAAATTCCAGGCCCTGGAAAGTCCTTGAATTTGGGTCGCTGTCCTTGAAAATCCTGGAAAGGGCGACAACTTTCTTTCTCTACCACCAACATTAATAAAATAAGCTATTTGTTATAATATTTTTATGTGAAAACGTTATAAACAAAACCCGAGACTCCAGGAGGCTTGATTTTCTAAAGCGATCTGTCATTGGTTGTTTTTCATTGTTAGTATTTAGCCAATCCGCATTCATTTTAGGTGTCACTTATTTGATAGACAAGGTCCTGGATTTGCTTCAAAAGGTCCTGGAAAGTCCTGGAAAAGCCCTTGAATTTTACATTCAGTAAATAGTGGCAACCCTTTCAGTCATTGTTATTAATGAATCAACTGTTATTTGATTGGTTGTGCGAAACAAAGGTTTCTTTGTTCAAGGTCCCGAAGGTGTTTAGATTTCAAAGGGTTTGTTTGTACACACTACGTCACCAGAAACCCGTCTGTTATAAGCAAGCATACCGACTTACTACCAATTTTATTCTACCAAATCATAATACAATGTATATGTTACAACATTTGGGGTATCGATTGTAGTTAGACAATGCAAAGTGCACAAAGAACTGGTCTTCCAAAGGTAAACTACATCTGAAAACGTGGTGCATGCGCTGTAAGAGAAAGACCTTCGAATCTGGCGCGCTCGGTTAGTTGGGTATTTATACTGCGTTCAATCGGTGCACTACGCTTTAAGTTTTGCTACTACTTTGAAATTGTTTTTTGCTTCACATGAAGCTCTTCATAAATTTCTTTTTCTTATTTATTTGTTTCCTGCTGTAAAGCAATCTTTGTAACAAGAACGGAAAATTATTATTATTATTATTATTATTATTATCATTATTACTTCATACGAAACTACATCCGGGATACGAGTGAAACAAATACTGATATCTAAAGATTAATAAAAAGAAAATTACACGTAGGCGCGAACATATGAAGGTTTTCTCCTCGTGGAAAAAAAAAAACATTTTACTCGTTCGCTACGCTCATTCATGAAATATCTTTTCTTCCAATCGGAGATAACTTCATATATTCGCGCCACAATGTTATAACCTCTATTTATTTAATCAATGTTGTTACAGCAGACTAACTCCCAGCCACAATGTGTCTTCTGGGATTATTCTATCAAGTAAGTGTATAATATAACTATTTTGTTTTCCTTCAGCTCGACAGCTTCACCTATATATTATACTCTTTATGTACAAATCTTGCAAAAATAAAAAGAGTTTTCAGTTTCTTCTCTTCTCATCGTGTTTTTCCATATAAATATTCAGCCGACCTTATCTCATCCAATCCTAACGACTATAATTGTTTCAAGTTGATACCATGGCGAGGTTGGCAGTGTGTAACCAAAGGTTTTATTCTGCACGAGCCCCTCATTATAAAGGCCCACACCAAGACTTAGTGTTTTCAGTTTAAAATTACACCTACTCAAAACAGCCTTTTAGTTTGAAATTTGGCTTTAACTTGAATTCTGATAAGTTGGTCATATATTTGACATTTTATTGGAAAGGATGTAATGTACTTTAGGTAACATTATTCATAAAGATTTTGCATTACAAAATTAACTTCTTACTAGTAGTTAATGTTTCTCTAGGATACGGTTCTCTTTCATTTTACCAAACTGATTGCGCCTACTCGATTTCTCGTTAACCCTGCCTTTGAACACGTTTAGAACTGAGAAATGAAAGCTGATCAAAAAAGGCGAAAATAAAAGTAAATTTCTCTCAAAACTGCACAATGAAAAGTATGATATCCAGTCGGGAGAATTTACCAACACTTTTGGGACTAAAATGGTTTTAAAGCTGGTTGTAGTTCTTAAAGGAATCCTCCACTTTATAACCTTATTGGTCTCAAATAAAACTTTTATGAAGTCAGTGTCCATATCGGCTGCACGAGTTTGATATTTTTGTGCATAAAACTAACGCCAAGCAATTTGTTTTCATCAGTTTTACAGTTTGAGTTTCCTGTGCGCCGCCATTTTGAAGCATGACGTAACGTAGTTGCAGTGCCAGACCTCCTCTCGTTCATTGCTATTGTATTCATCGCGAGTGGAGACTGGCGTTGCAACAAAGTTAAGTCACAAATTTAAAAAAACTGATCAAACTAAATTGCTTTGAATTTGTTTTATGCGCAGAGTTATCAAATTTGATCAGCTGATACGGACATAGACATTTTAACAAAAGTTTTATTTGAGACCCAATGCTATGCAGTAGAGAATTCCTTTAAGTACTATTAGAAAAATAATCAGGTGATTATAGAGTTTCTGCTGCTCTCATTGGTGGAGGCTGACGTACTATGCCGGCTATTATCACCTCGTGCGAGGTGATTTTAGCCGCAGTGTGAACAAATTTTCAAAATGGCCGCTTTTTGCGTTTCGTGGATCTTTGCGAGGAAGAGTTTAACTCCTTGAAGGAAAACGCTAATCAGAAAAAGAAAATTGCATAACACTTTTTAAAACTAAAGGCAATGCAACATCCCTATGACAATTGTGTTAGTTAATGAAAGACAAAACTCCGAGAAAAAAATGCTTTAGATGTCGGTACGTGTGATTGAGCAACAAATAAAATTTCTTGCACAAATCTTTGGCATTTGCAATATTTTGTCTCGGATAAACATATGAGTAGTTTTACTTAAACGATTATTTGCAATGACTAATTTTTCACCAGGTTTTCACTTCGCCTTTGGCGAATAATTGTTAAATAACTTATAAGAACTATTAACGTTAGTACCGGCATCAAAAGAGATGTCGGGTAGTTGGGCGTTTCTTCTCTTAAATTGGCCTTTTGCATGCTTACGTCAAGCACCACCAAGCTTCGCCTTCGAGTCAAGAAAGTGTGAATATTTCATAAATCAAATCTCACAAATGAACACGGTTCGCATCTGTAAAATGCTAACACTTATTTCTTGAGTACGAGGCTTGGGGTGAAATTGACTAGTTTGACGCCAACATCCACAAGGCCTATTACGCCTCTAAAGCTTGCTAACCTGTGTTGTTCTCGGTCCAGTCCCCACAAGGGAGGAGGTTGGTCTAGCCGGGGATGCTGGTTGGCCCTCACGAACAAGACCCACTCCATTTGTCAGTGTAACCACCTCTCAAACTTCGCCGTTCTTACGAACTTGGACAGCGAAGAGGTAAGATAATAACCGAATGATGTCCAACCTAATATTATTTTCTTAAAAGAGGATCTTTCTTGGGATGCCTTTGAAATCTTGAATTTCGGCGTTTTAATGGGCACGAAACAGTACGTCTGGAACCAACCTAATGTACAAAGTAATGAACTTTAGTTAGCAATGTAGACTTGATTTGAGACACCAAGTTTTCAGTGGATTCTTTTCCTCGTTCCAGATATCCGCAAAGGAACAGAAGCGGGAACGAACAATGGCGTTGATGTGGATAGGGATCCCTGTGTTAATCATTGGAGTCATAGGGGGACTGTACATGTCTTTCAGCTGGTAAGAGATATGAATACTCACGTGTTTTAACCAATTGAGGTATAGGGGGACTGTACATGTCTTTCAGCTGGTAAGAGATATAAGTACTTACAGTAAAAAACTAACCAGTGTCATGTGTTCATTTCAGGACTCGAAAGTCCGGGGGTTCCAGCTCTATTGGCAGATTATCAAGTAAGAAGACAAAAATTCGAAACTGAAGTTTACTACTTTTAGGGTTCTTCGTTTCTTTATTTTTGTTGGTAGATTTTTTTCTTGCTGTGAATTTTTTTGTTGTGTATCAAACAAGACAGATTTATGACAACGACTACTTTTTAACAAGTTAATTGGAAATATGAGTACAAAACTACGTACTGACTTTCTACTTCATAGTTGCTCTATTTGCACTCTTTTTTTATAAGAACATCTAGTTTTTTTGCTGCGGGTGAGTGCTCTTAAATATCTTGAGGATTTCAGCCTCAAAAATGTTCAAAATGTTCTTTAAACAAGAAACCGCGCTATAAAAGGATAAGGTTCTCCCAAATTTCACACCTTACAAAATTTAATTTTTGAACCACGAGGCGGTTCAACCCCTCAAGCTCTCTAAGCGATAAGAATAAAGAAACTCATAACCGCTGAAAACAAAATATTCATAACCGTTTGACTACGTTTCGTTCGTGTCACACAAACTTCCTCAGGTCGAATGTGACCTGTCACGTGTTCCACGACATGCATACAAATATGCATAAGACGAGAAACTTAATAAATTTGAGACTTTGAAAAGCACCATTGAACTAAACTATAACTTCGTAGAAATGATAGAAAAGACGTCCCCTTTGGGTATTTAACACGTTCTTCTTAAAACATTTACATTAGTTTTGATACTAGATGTGAAAATTGACAATATGGCAACATGTAAACGATTTTCTATCACTTCAAACAGTAGTTCGTCATTATGTTTTTAAAATGTCCTGCACTCAAATTCAGTCCCACAACCCCTTGCGGTTGGCATTACGTAATAAATATGTCAAAATCAACCTTTTTTGAATAAGGTGTAGATAACAGCCGTATTAACACGCGTTTTTTTTTCTTTATCAGTGGATGAAAAAACAAGCCTTCTCAACCAAAGGGTTGTTACAAGTCAAGTAAGGCAGGAATTCTCTGCTACTCCAAGACGAGATCTTTACCGGGCGTTGTCTCCAGGATATTCGGCCCCCGTCTATACTCCTCCTTCTGACCTGGAGTGGCAGGATGAGTTTGAACTGGGAACTAAGCGTCAGTTGAATGATAATGGCTACAAGACGATGCTTTTGCCTAAACTGAAATTGCTGCAACAGCAGCTGAATCTGGAGTTCTCAGAACAAGGCAACGCTGATTCCAAGAAAACACTTTTGGCAATTAAAGTAAGTGTAAACCTTATTAGGAGGATGTGTGGCTCAGTGGTTGGGTGTCGGATTCGCAGCGGTTGTCCTGGGATCAAATCCCACTCTAACTATTGACTGAGTTTGACTTCAAATCCTTCACGCTTGTTAATAGCCAACTGACCTGCTTCCAACCATTTGGGATCCTTAGCTATGGGATGTGTTTCCTAATTAATATGGGTTTTCTCCCAGGCTACATGGTTTTGACATTTTATGGTCATCGTTATAATCATCACCATCACCAACATCAAAACCATCATCATCATACACTAGAAATTTAAACAATAATGATATTACTTTACAGTCTGTTTCAGGTCAGCGCCCTTTAAATTTGGCAAAGGGTTTTTTTATTTCGTTGTTATAGTTAGTAAAAAAAATGAAAAAAAATACTATAACGAGTATGTTGGCAGCTGTATATTTTACCACATGCTTTGCGAACGTTACACCGCTTAAGGAAGCTCGGGGAAGGCAACAGCTGGTAAAACTCCTCCTTGTACTATCAAGATTCTTAGTTTGCGATTTAATGGGCAATTTTAGAAGTTTATATGCCATTCTGTTGGTAGTTTATTACTTATCCGGTTTAGTAGGTTATTAGCTCGCTAGATATTATTATTATTATTATTATTATTATTATTGTTATTATTATTATTTTGATGTTTCACATGTGAAAGCAAAATTTTCGACTCATGATTAACGTATACGTAATCTTTCTTCAAACGAACACACCAAAACAAAATTTATCTTTGATTACAGTCAGTTTTACTAGCTATGTTTACAGTCATTTTTTTTTTCATTAACGAATACTAACGACGTGCAATTAGTAATTGTCATCATCAAGTCCTTTTTATGCCTGAGTGGTACACGGGACCATCACAAAGTTCTTCCACTCTTTCCTGTCAGCCGCTTTGACCCGCTTCTCATTTCATGATCTCCAGCCCATCCCTCCTTTCTCTTGTTCCACTATCCTTCTCTACGTTGTCTTTGGCCTTCCTCGCTTTCCTCGTCCTTCTGGTGTCCAGGTCATTACTATGCAACAATCACTCTCCCGATCAATACTTGACCAATCATCTTCCATCTCCGTTTTTGACCTCTCTGCTCAATGGCTTCATTTTTGCTCTTAAAGTTTGTAACTGTGTTTGATGGATAATGAGAGTGACCCCTAAACCGCTACTAACAACAATTGCTTGAACGATTTCTTGCTTTAACTCTCTTTCCGCTCTGTACTTTTCTCTATGATAAACTTAAGAACGTGTTTGCGTGCGACGCTCAGGGCTCAGTTGTTCAAAGGCCAATTAGCACTAACCCAGGCTTAAAATTTCAACCTACGTTCTTGATTTCGACTTTCAGAAAATGGTTTGAGCTGTAATTTTTGAATTGATAATTTTTTCAATGGAAAATCTATACAGTATTTCATAAGAATCATATACCTTTCTTTAGACTAAGAGAAGAAATTACTGCTTGAGTCTTGATTTAACCCTGGGTTCAAGTTAACTAGCCTTCAAAAAGCCCAGTCCGAGTGCCAAGAAAGTGGCTCTCGTTTGAGCTGGTTAGCATGGCCACTAACAACAAGACACGAGGTCCTTGTATCCAAGCAGCCATAACTCCAAATGGGGGGTCCCTTTTTTCATCGCTAGTTTTTTGTAAAAAGATCTTTTACAAAATTCGACTTTAGTTTATGAGTCAACAACGCTGTGATCTGTAATCTTAGTCCAATAACATGCGAGGCTCCACTAATATCATTTTGACGCAGCAATGCATGAAGTTGCACTTCAAAGGAACACAAGAAGAGTGTGACCAAACAGAAATGCTGCCCCAAAACGACGTGCATGCTAACTGCAACGGTAGCAAACAGGACGTATCCCCAGAAACAGTAGGTTTTAACTCATGTTTGAAATCTTGATGATTTTAACCGTTACTATGGCATAAAATTAAACAAGGAATGAACGATGATGATTACGTGACTTGTGCAAGATTTACTTCAGTTCTTGATTGAGACGTCGAAATGTTTAAATAACGTTTATAGGTTTTTCAGGTAGCGATAAACTTTAATGTTTGTATTTCCTTAGGACCTTTTTGAATACCACCCGATAATTCGAACTCTCGCTAACTCGAACTTCCCGATAACTCGAACTTCCCAATAATCAAACCCTTGCTAACTAAAACTTCCCGTTAACTCGAACCCTCTCTGACTCCAACTTCCCAATAATCTAACACTCTCTAACTCGATTTTCTTGATAATCAAACCCTCGCTAAATCAAACTTCACGATAACTGAAGCCTCTCTAATTCGAACTTCCACATAATCGAACCCTTGCTAAATCGAACTTCCGGGTAGTTGAACAAATTGATCCTCCCTCGTAAACATTACAGTAAATTTATCTCCGGTAACTCGAACTTGCAATAGTTTGAAGGTTTTTTCAGTTTCCCACGAAAGTTCGAGTCATCGGCATTCGGATACTTGATAGAATTTTGTTTGTTCGTCCGCTATTTATTTTCTAGTAAAGTTTGAGCATATTCATTTACAGTAAGTAGGAAAAATAGAAACTTTTGTGTTCAAATTTGTGTGATCCTTTCCCCTGGTGAATAAACTGCTAATAAAAGCAAATGCTTTGTTCTTCAAACTCCATAATTCGTAATAAACCCTGATACATCCAGGGGGAAAATGTTTCAATGACCATTTTACAAAGTCTCTGGTTCAACTTTTTCTGTAGCCCGTACCTCCGAGGAGACGAACTCGTGTGACATTCGCAGATGAACCGGCGCCATCAACCAGTTCAGTTGACGAGGAAAGATTTAAAAGACTGCAAAGACTGGAAAGAAGGTAAATAGTGATAATGGTTGTAGAAGTCGATTGGGCTAACAGTATCAAATTTCTTTGTTTATTGTCGACGCAAGTTAGTTTACATATTGCAGTAGTAGTAGTAGTAGTAGTAGTAGTAGTAGCAGTAGCAGTAGCAGTAGCAGTAGCAGTAGCAGTAGCAGTAGCAGTAGCAGTAGCAGTAGCTCTAGCAGTAGTAGTAGTAGTAGTAGTAATAATAATAATAATAATAATAATAATGGTCGTTGTGATCCTGAACATATTTGGACGACACTCAATCTAAAATCAGTTTTGTTTCATTCAACTTTAGGGTTTTTGGCCAACCAATGAGAAGATGGAACAGACAACCGAATTTGTCTTTAAATTAAACAATGCTTGCTGTGCTTTTTAACGCAAGCTGCGTTTTGCTTTACACGCAATGAAAACGATATTTTTATCGATCTTTGTAAATAAGCGTTCAACTTTTGGCTTCGTATATACAAGTGGCTAAAATTGTGACCACATCTTCACTTTACAAAAGGTTGTGCTTCTATATAAAATGCTCAAGCAAGAAGTCATCGAGAAGGGACTGGACGAACACTTCACTTTCAAATAGAAAACTTTAAGTGGTTTGCAGTATACGTCAAGGTTAGAGTATATTATTAAATCACAACCTTTGACAAAATGAAAAGCATCAAGTTTTTGAACAACTTGATCGAGGAAGAACCATGAGCTGTGCTTTTGTACTTCTTGAAACTAATTTATGTGTAAATAGAACACTTTGTAACAACCGAATTTTGTAATAAAGTTAGACTTAAATCTATGCTTCTTGTTTTAGCTTGAGCAAAGGAAAAAATGAGTCTTTCTTGAATGGAATCCTGAAAAGGGTTTTAAGTGTAAACATATTGTTGATAGCTGCTAAAATATTATATTAATGTTTTTAAATTTACCTATGCAGTATTTACTTGCAAACTTAGTTCGATGGAGTTTCTGTCTACTTTGGGTTTTTTAGCACGTTCGTGCACGCATGTGCAAGGTATGAGGTGTTGTGAGGGGAAAAAATGGTTACTTATTCCGCAGTTTTAACTTTCAAATGAAACCTGTTTTTGATATATAGCTCTGTTTCTTTGTATGTTTATAATCTCAAAAAGTTCACAAACCATACGCGGGTTGCGTTTCATTCATCCAAAAGCGTGCCCTGGCCGATTGTAGCTTATCTACACAAACAAACGTTTCTTTTTGTAAGGGAGTGACTATCTCAAAATAAGATACTTAAGTTTTCTTAAGAAAAAGGGTAGAGTTTTTAATGGAGCCGAAACCAATTGTGGAATTGCACACAATTAATTATTATCTACTGTTATTATTCTTATCATCATTATTATTATTGTTGTTGTTGTTGTTATTATTATTGTTTTTCTTGTTCTTATCACTTCTTCTTCTTCTTATTATTATTATTATTATTATCATCATTATTGATCTGTTGAACACAGGGCTGTGAAATTGGAACAATAACCAAAAAAACTATGAAAGGGATGAAAAAGAAAACAAACTAAAAGCCATTCAGCACGAAGAAATTTTGTACCCGCTAGTTTTAACATACTTGAATTTTTTGTATTTAACCAGGCATTTTTTAATGATATAATTTAAAGTAGTTAAAAATGTTGGAAAGTCCGTAAGGGAATAGTGTTAAAATATCCATTTATCTCACTAGTGAAAACATTACAAGACAAAACGGTAAAAATGTTATTTTTTCAAACTCATATTTCGAGCAAAGGTTCATGAAAAATGTTTTAGTGTTTCCTGAAAATTAATAAGAAATGAATAACTTACATCGTACATGTAGCGCAAAAAGACAATAGACACAAGTTTTCAAGCTATGGATTATATAACAAGTTTTAGATGATATTCTCGGATAAGATACTTAGTTTTGTATATGCGCCTATGTAAAGCAATACTAGGAAAAAAAATTAACACGCAGAGATTGCTAAAGACAGGTGTCTTTTCATAAGAATACAGTACAAAGTAAACTGTTTTTATCTACGCTTTTTGTAATTAGTATTTCCCTAACGAGCAGAACTAAATTAAAATTGTCTGAGTCCTGTTTTTCGACGAACCTTTCACGTAGCTGATTGTTTTGTCATTGAAACTCTTTTTAAAATAATTACCAAACACATTTGCTTTAAATTTTGAAGAGGCTAGAGATTTAAGCACACAAAACCATCTTAACAAACGAAGAAACATCAGTTTTTCTTTGGTGAGTGCCATGCACTGTGGCATACTTTGTTGGATATCAACGGCTTGCTTGACAACCAAAAACCCTAACAAGCCCGGCACAAGAATAGTTTACAAAATTAATTTGCAAAGCTAAAAATCTTTGTAACAAAAGGAGAATCAGTACTAAATTTAATTTGTACTAACTTTAATTTAATCTCGATGAATTTCAAACGAGTTAGCGTTAACAATCAGCAAAATTTACTGAAAATAATTCGTTTTCTTTTTATCATTGCTGATTATTCCATATTGTTTTTTTACAAAAAATATAAAGTGGCTTGAAATTGACCATTTTATGCGAGATTTATAACGTAAAACCTTTGTTAAGTTGATAACAGAATAATTATCAATGGCCATGACAACTGCACCTAAACTGCAAGCATTTAACAAAAGCGATCGTTTGTAAAAGAAAAAGAGCAAGAAGAATAAATTTAGGTTAGCATGGCCTAAATAAATCTTCGTTTCCCGACTAAACCCGACACAAGTGCTGTAGCGTGCAGACTGACACTCGCAACATGAAGAGATAGAAAGCAAAGATATCAAAGGGCAAGACACTGCCACTGTCGGTTAAATTTTTCTCAACTGATAACAGCAAAACAATCTAAGAAAGCAGAAAAAGAATTTTCGCATTGAAAAACTCTATATATTGAAGTTATAATAATTTGAAACCAACCCATCGGTTGCATGCGAATCACAGCTGATCCACTCGGTAGACATTTGGCGTTTAGACAACGCTCAAAATTGTATCTATTTGTTCAAAAAAGCTGCCTACGAAACTGCCGATGGAATGGATGGAAAATCTGTACTTTAGAATGGATTTCGCTTTCGAAAAGCTATCAATCTCAGATACTTCTGTATTTTTCCTTAACGTTGTTCTAACGAGTCTTTTTTGTCTGTGTCGCGAAGCCGCACCGCACAAAGCTTGTGTCATTCTAACGCTTGCTACGACAGACTGGCTTTCTGTTACCCTCGAAGCTCTGTTCACGACTTTGAATGGCGCACCAGCGGATGAAGAAGTATCATGGGACTTATACAAAGCAATATGTCCACGAATGTTTCTTCAAACCGGTGAGTAGAAGTATCGTAAGCACCTATAGTTAAAAGTTTTACTTAGCTATTAATAGAAACGTTCGACACTCGAAGTGTAAAAGTCTTCTGCATGAAAAATATTCTTTAGTACCGCTATTTATTTTAGAGCCGATGAAGATGTTTGATATGTTATTTATTATCGCAATCTTTTCAAGCCAGACAAAATCCTGCAATATTAGTTTCAATCGGAAATAATATTTTAGAACTTCTGCTTGTAGCTTATCAATATACACTACGTCACTACCCTGTTTGAACACTAAACTTGTGTCTGTTCCGAGATTTCCAGAATGCCTGAAGAGAAGCATTCGCATAAATAAAACGCTTACTGGAATTAAGAAATTCGTAACATAAACTACCTTAACAGCCTTCATGTGGTTTTGAAGGTTACGTTACATAACAGGATGGATAAAGAACATTGAGTATAAACTAAAGAACCGAGCATGGCCCTTAATTTGCTGTTCTTCTCTCTCAAGAAAGGGAACAGCAAACGAAATATCAATGCTTATGAGTTTATTTTGAACATAAAAAAAAAATTTTCTTGTATGCTACAAAAACAAATTTAAAACCCGCTTCCGGTGGTTTCAACTTGATCGGAACACAAAACCAGTACCGATTTATAAATGAACAGCCATGAGTTCTGTCCCAAGCGACGAAACCTAAGTTCAGGGGTGGAAGCGGAATCTTTTCAGTATGATAGTTCGTGGTTCCAAGATATTTTTCGACCAATTATTTATGATTCATTTATAAAATTTCTTCCTGATTCATGAGGCAAAAATTCAAGATTCGTCATTCTTCTTTTTCCACGTTTCCTTATTCACAGCCTGCGAGATGATGTGAATCATGATTCCTTCACTTTTTTTAGCCGTGATTCATGATTTAAGATTCCGCTTCCATCCCCAACTACGGGAGCACGAACCATATCTTTTTAAAACTGAACAAATCCAAAATTTTAGTTTCCGCGAGATCTTCACTGACTACAGCAGAGAGCTCGGCCAGTTTCTCTCGTTTGAAGCAATTTTTTGTGAGAATTTTGACTTGCGAGGCAGCGATGCAAATATCAGACACGAAAGATATCAGCCTCACCGCTCAATTAACTCACCTATTTCCTCTCGTATGCGCATGCGCCAGGCTTAGCCAGAACTGGTCACCAGGCTCTTTTGTAAACAACGGGAAAAGTAGCCTGGGAGTTAAGGCAGAAAACAAAACGGACTATTAAATTTTCGGACAAAAAAAGGCCGAAAACATTATCATTAAACATTATCTAAACATTATCATTTCCGAAAGCTTTAAAATCCATTTAATCAGATTTCGTTGTTATGGTACGTAAGTATATATTCTAGAAAAAGTGTAACATTGATGTAACTTTAACAAAGCCATATTAGATTTTAATACCAGTTTCACTTTTTTAGGAGTCTTTGCGTTAAACATGGCAGCTGCCGTCGTCAACATGGACCTGTCGTGCTGTACACAACCAAGAAAGCGACCTCGTTATTTCCATCTCATCGCCTTTAACGCCATTTCCTTTATCGTCGCGATTGGAAGTATCGAAGCAATTGCTAGAGGTCCGTGGCTTAAGAACCATTTTGCGCTGAAACATTTGTTTCGCATAGCTTTTCTCGTAACGGTATATCGTACAATCTTCCTGTTTGTAGACTCGTTTTACTTCATCTACATCAAGCTCGCGAAGGGACAGGAAGAAGATGGGAAGATTCTGCATATATGATGAAAAAAACTTTCCGCGGACTAATGACCATATACGATCGGTACAAGCACAAGTCAGAATATCAAAGCGAGGAAAGATTCATAGTTGTGCTTATCTCTAATAGGTAAACCAAACGCGAAATTGACGAATGAGCATTAAAAAAAGGCAAGACATCTACACGCTTTTCTTTTTATACAAGAACCAGTAAATTTGGCCGAGGCTCGTTCTTATTTTTTCGGCGATTTGAGCCTCAAATTGTTTTTAATTCATTTTTACTATTTCTATGTGTGGTTTAAATCGAAAAAAATTTAAGTCTAAGGTACTGAAAACATGTATTTGAAAACGGATTGCCTGCCTAATTCTCTATGAAGATACAGTGTGCTGTATATGCATGTTTATAACATTTTTAAGGAACAACTTTAAGGGTAGTGTTTAATTTGAAAAAATGATAATGATTAAAAGGAAAAAAAATTGCGAATCATTTTTTGTAAAGCTAAAATAAAAGGCTCAATCGAGCCCCGAGCCTCGGCTTCTTCTTTAATTGTTCTTAAATTTTGGCCAATCTGAGCCTCGTTCTTACAAAAAAAAATGCGTGTAGTACCGTTGAAATGATAGTTTATATTCTAAAGCTTCCGTTGTTTACGTGAAACTTCAAGTTGCTTCTTGTGTCTAAGATATGGTCGATTTTCAACGCTTAGCCATGCGCCAATGAGATTAACGGTTTAACAATATCGCAATTAGCCTTTTTATGCATTCAATTGCATTTGACCTCTCTAGTTCTTACTCGGATTGTTACGTAATAACATTTTTCTTTGGAGCTTCTTTACAGTTCCCGAATAACTGTTCGTGCGTTTAAACAACGGCACGGCGTACTTGATATTGCGGAAGGATTCTGAAAACGAGTCTTGCAAAATTCTTTTAAATATTTTCCAAGCAAACTCGGTTGCCTCATATACTCTACCGTTTTAACCATGTATACATCCACTCTGTGGCATATCTCGCCCAGTATATCATATCTTTTCTCATCTGAAATTGCGTGAGGCATTTTCTCATCATTCATTCATACATACCGCGGAGTAAATGACGTGTGTCTGCATGACTTGATTCTAAATCAGTCCAGAAATTGTTAGTAGTTTTGTTTTTGTGCAATGACCAGGGTATATTCTTAAACTAAGTGGTTGGCTGTAGAGCAATCGACTAGCAGCAATTTAACTCTGTGCTAAAGTGTAGAGGCTCCTACCGTGTTCCAGAGTGCATGAATATTATAGCTAGCTCGAGAACAATTCAATTTGTGCCCTTCTTACAAACAAATACATTTACATTTCAGTAAAAAGATTACAGCATATTAACACATAGAACAACGAACAATAATACCATAACGAGAAACTAATTTTTTTTATTAAGAACCAGTAAAATTTTGCCCAGGCTCAATGTTCTTATTTTTTTTTCAACAATTTGAGGCTCAAAATGTTTTTATTTTGTTCTTAACTGCAACATATTCTTTTATGGTTGAAAATCGACCTCAAAGGCCTTCCGGTGTTTATGTATGCCCAGTTTTTAGTTCCAGAACGTGTGTGCATGCAAGACACGTCGTTTTAGTGGTATTACATGTGCTGTATCAAGTTACAGTGCGACGTTCCTGTTTACTTATTAAACTTTTTTTCTTTTTTGCTATTTCTTTTTTTTTAATTTCTTTAATTTTTTTTCCCAAATATTCATTTGAGCCTGAAATTGTTCTTAATTTGTTCTTATTTTTCGGGCAATTTGAGCCTCACTATTTTTCTTAAGTGTGTTCTTAATAATAAAAAAAAGCGTATATGGAGAAGGCCGGCCATCAACAGGTTGCAAATGTCTATAATTAAAGAGCTAAACTAGTAGGACAACAAAACAGAGTTGGACCGGAAGGCCGAAATGAAGGCCGAAATTTTCCATGCGTTTGGTTTCTTAAACTCGTGATGTTAGAAACTACCGCGATTCTCAACGGCTCAAAAACAGATTTGCGGCCTTGATTCGCAGAAACCAGTCGTCACCGGAAGTACCAATATCAATTCAGTTTCAGTTTTGTTTCAGTGTTTAACCACATTACAAATATATACATTAATAGCAGATTACAAAACTACAATTAGTGTGAAAAGGAAGCCCAGAAAAAAACAATACACTTAATATGTTGTTTGGCCTTCCCTGTGATGGCTTACTAGTCTAAGAATAACGATACTGCGCACAGTGTAACAATTTCCAAGGTAATTAAAGATAAAAAAATTCATTAATATAGTCTAAAATTCGGACAATAAAGAACAACCCGTTTACAAGGGCTACGCGGAAATCAGTTCAGTGGGCGACGCAAATTAAGACCGTAGCTTTTAGAAGTATTCTGTTTATAAAGACTATTCATGAAAGCTAATAATGCAGTGACCGCCTTCTCGTTTAAAAGCCCCACCGGGGGGGGAGGGGATTACTCCCATAAGTTGTGGAACGAGGGTGTTCATCGTATCTTTTAGAGGTCAAAAATTGGAATCGAGATATCTTTAAGGGTATAAGGCGAAATTTTTTCCAGAAAACGTTATCTTTTAGGGTGTTTGCTACGAAAATACGAAACGCTTTTGTTGGTCTAGGCTGTATCTAGCCGCTGTTTCTTGCACGATCGTAGTTGGTATTCAAGAGCCATGTTTCAAAAAGAGTAGACATCTTTTTAAGGTATCTTTTAGGGGTTGAAATCCTGGTTGGCCACGCCCAGATTGGTATCTTTTAGGGGTGGAGTTTTATTTTCCCGACGATCACTCCCCATCCTGCGGCTCACGTATTGGAGTCGTCCCCCATCCCCCTTCGGGTTAAAAGTACTTGTAATCAATCTTCTTTTTTGTAAGAGCGTCCACCAAATGTTTGGGCCGATGCTGAATCTTATTAAAATATAATGTTGAGAGGATTTTATCCTCAAATTATCTTATAAAATATTCTTGAACATAATTGTTAATACTGCATGGGTACCGGTTGTGCGAATGTTATTTTCATAACATATTGTCACGTGGATAAAATCTAAAACTAAGTAAAATAGAGTTGGTTCTTTGGTAACTGAAAAGAAGCAAAAAAGAATTAGTTCTTTGGCAAAGTCAAAGTATGTCGCTGGCCCACGTGGAAGTATAAATGCTGTTGTGATCTATTGAATGCGGCGTATCTTTTGTGACGTCGATCCTTGTAACCAGGCGTTGTAGTTCTTTTAAAAAGTAATTGAAAATGGGGGAACAACTTGGATTCTATTAGATCAAACTTATAGTGGACGTTTGGAAAGTATTAAGGAAAACTGGCTACGAAGCAGCAGAAACTTAAAGTAAGACTCGAGCAGGATTCAGTTCCATCTTTTAAGGGAAGTCTGAATAGTTTGGACGGACAAAAACGTTTGTCTTCCTGCATAGCGGGATGTGCGGTTAGATCTCTTTATCTCGTCCCAAGATTTAGCCAAGTCTTTATTGCAAATAAAAATGACGAAGGAAGGAAGACGCCTCGTTACAATATCATTACCAATATTACTATTACCAACGGGAGGCAGAAATAGGAACCTTTTTTTATAAGAACATAAAACTGAAAATCGTCAAAAATTTAAGAACATGTTCAGAACATGCTGAGGCTGAGAAAAGGTGAAGAACATTTATTTATGATGATAACCTATTGCAAATTATTCATACAATGTTATTGAAAAATGTTCTTTTCGGTGGCCTTCTTGACTAAAGTTCGCAGGTATTTCAACACATGTCTTTTCAATTATCAAATCGTAGTTCAGTTACAGGTACATCTCTTGGTCGAGACAAACTAGCAAAAAAGTCAGAACTGAGCTACTACTAGTATACCACATGCACAAATTAGACTGCAAAACATGCAGTCCTATCTTTCGCCGGGAGATCGTAAACACAAGCGCGGTCGTCAGATAGGAGACTGGGAAGAGGAAATGGACGGGCGGACAAGAGCAAAAAGGAATGGGGCGAGGGGCCGCCCGTCCATTTCCTCTTTCCAGTCTCCTATCTGACGACCGCGTTTGTGTTTACGAGTTCCCGGCGAAAGAAGGGACTGTTTTGCAGTCTATGCACAAATGTACCACATACGCTACATTAGTGTATCATTAAAGTCAGTAAAGATATTTTAAGAAAGTGGTTAAGAGCATTTCAGGCTGATATCCCGAATATATTTAAGAACGTTCAGCCTCAGTCGAAAAACTCGACGTTCTTATTACAAAAAAAGAGTATACACCTAACTGAATGCCGGCTACCATGGCCGGCAACAGAAGAAATATACTGTAGACAATTGAAAAAATAATTAAATGCACAACACTAAAAGGCGATGTTGTATAGATGAAAAATAGCTTAAATAACTGATTTCCATCATTTTGTGCAGCACCCAAACTAAAAGTTCTTCGCCTTTCCTCACGGCTTCAGTATTTCCTTAGAATGTTCATTTTCAGCCTCGTGTTCTCATAAAAATAATTCTTTTAAAAAAAAGAGACAAGAGTCTTAGAGAATGAATCTTTTCCTGCCGTAGGTTTAGGTGGGTGGTTGGTCGGCGCCCGCTTGTGGGTGGGTGTGTGGGCGGTAGAGCAGGTGTGATCTGTTCAAGTAGTTTATCAGTGCACGGAAATAAATTCTCTGGCATGCAGCTTTAGACCACATTTGTACCACATTACTCAAGCAATATCTTCACAACAACGAACAGAAAGCTTTTATCGTTTCATCCATCATGTCTGTGTTACAAGTAAATGCGCAAGTGTTCTAAATATCTGCATGATCTTCCAATTACGCCCAGCGGCCGGAGTCAACGTCAACCGGTTACAGATGACAGTCCTGGGCTTATTTTGAACGATTTACTTTTCTGAGGGCGCCACATATGGCTATAAAGCCAGCCGCACACGATGAGGAATATTCGTGCTTTTTAAAACACAGGCACGCGGGGCAAATATCTCAACGTTTCCGGAGGAATTTTGCTCTCTTCCTCGCCTCGGTTGGTGAAGCGTCAATTTTCTGTTGTGTTTGATTTTTTTTTTCTTTTTGCGTTGCGAAATTGCAACGTCTGCGGATGTCGTGAGGAATTTTCCTCCTGCGGTCAAGAAACTGGCCAATCAAATTCGCTGAACCAATCACATGACTGTCAAACAGACTTTTTCTATTATTCCTTTTTTTCTCAATTCCTGCTTTTTTAATTTTTCACAATTCCAGACTTTTAGCTCAAAACATAACAAAAAAAATTAGTAGTGTAATCCTGAGGTGGGTTGAAGACGCTGAGCAGAGTTTTCTTTTTATTATTTAACATATTGAAAATCTTGTAATTGCAGAAACCGACAAACTATAAGGTAATTCAAATTCAATTTTTAAAAGAAAACAACAAAAAAGTCAAAAGTGCGTCAACAAACCACAAAAAATTCGAAAATTTCAGATGAAGAAGTATTCCTGGTTTTCACAGTTGTGGTCTCTTTTTGCTTTGTTTTCAAACTAAGAACAAAAAAATTTTTAGTTGCATTCCATAGTTTAGTATATAACTTTACAGCGGTTTCCCTATAGTTATAAACAACATTTTATATAGATATAGATTACTAGCTGTGGAATACCCAGTGTCTCAATTAACTCTTAGGTTTTCTAGTTAGACACCAGGCATGTTAAGTTGTGTTTTTGTATAGCTTTCTTTAATCTACAAACCTAAACATTTACATAAACAATAAAAAGAAAAAAAAAAAAAAGTATAAAAATAAAACACAAAACCTAGAAGACGAAGAGTAGAAAATGGAAATAGGTAAGTCGTGCTAAGAGCTGTATTGATTGGGTCACAAAAATTGTCTGACCTTTATCTTAAATGCTTTGGTGTCTTTTAAGATTCTCCAATTTTGGCGGTAACTTCTCCCAAATGGTAATTGCCATACAAGATACTGACTGTTTCTAAATCGTGTCTTGATAATAATTGATTTTTTAGTTTAGTCCAATAGTGTATGAGCATGAGTGGACCTACTTGGCGTATAAGAAAGTCTTGTTAGTTATGGGAGGCAGCTTTTACTTATGCCAATTATGAACAAATTAAACTTTGAAGATCAGTACGTGTCACTGACTAGTCCCAATAAGGACAAAATATGTACAGCTGTCTGGCAAATTCTGGCTTTGTCCGCTCTTCTTCTCGCATCTTTTCACTGACATATCTGGCAGTATTCAGACTTGTTTTTTAACCTTTTCAAACTGAAAGCTTGTAGTTCGTATATATATGATAGGGACTCTGATCATGAGTGTCTTTAACTATTAAGGCATCTTTTAGTTTCTTTGCAACCCGCGCATCTTTTGACAGTTTGTAAAAATTTATAGATATGGATTTATTCCCTGTTTCGTAACTCTTTTTGCTAATTCTTCAACAGCCTGATCTTCTAAAGTTCTGTTTGTGAACTCTGGCAACCTTTCATCATACAAGCAGCTAGTAATCCGGCCACAATTGAATAAGTTTTCCATTCTACATCCAGCGTCGCCATCTTTCTGGTCGAGCAGACAGTCATGTGATTGGTTCAGCGAATTTTATTGGTCAGTTTTTTGTAAATTTCGAGAGGAAATTTTCCCACGCTGCAATTTTCGCCACGCGAGGGAAAAAAACAAACACAACCGAAAACTGGCGTTTCACCACGTTTCACTCCTCCGCACACGTTGAGATAGTTGCCTGGCGTTCTCCAGGCACGCTTGACAGATTTTCTCGTCATTGAAAGCTTTGAATCTGCTGTCCTGATGGTAGATTTACGTCTACATTTTTATTGCGTCTTGTCTTTTTAAAAGTACTTCGGACATGGGACGGCTGTTTACATTTCAGTAGATATGTGGATATTGCATTGTTTATTGCCTTTGTTTGAAGAATCAGTATTGTGCAGGTGAAGAGATTGATAAAATCGTGACCGCGCAAACACTGTTTCCAACAAGGAAACTCAATCAGACTTAAAAAACGAGGAAAGAAAGACAATCAAATCCCATATCTATCAACTCCTTCAAATACGTGCTATAAAACGGGATAAAACGTTATTTGAGATAAGGATGAAACAGGAAATTGCTGAAGTACAA
This sequence comes from Hydrozoanthus tunicans, assembly GCA_026413305.1. Taxonomy (NCBI): domain Eukaryota; kingdom Metazoa; phylum Cnidaria; class Anthozoa; order Zoantharia; family Hydrozoanthidae; genus Hydrozoanthus; species Hydrozoanthus tunicans. Next base: position 26,218 of record JAOBAT010112856.1, read on the forward strand.
AACAATCGGTGTTAGTCATCGCCAAATTGGTGCGCTGTTGGCATTAGACAGGTTCGCGCGCGGTAAATGATCAAAATCACCGTGTACTATTCCTGTTACGTATTAGCAGTAGAAATATCGCGCTAGTTTCTTTTTAGAAATTTTATAAATTGAAGTTTTCAACAACAAGGTTTTTTTTATTGTAATTCTTTAATGGCTTGACAAAGGACCAACTGACACGTCCAACGTCCAAGAATTTACTCTCTTATCGCGCTGAAGTATAAAACATTGTCAGAAAGTTTCTAGTTTTTTATTGCAATATCTTATAAACCCGCAAGAAAAATTACTTTACCATGTGTTTTGATTTTTGCATTACGAACTACGGAATATAGCTGTGGCGAGTGAAGGTTATCTTCTGTTTATAACGTTTTATTTTTTGATGATCATACTTCACAATCGTTTTGCTGTCGCTGTTCTTCCACTTTCTTTTTAAAGCTGTATTAAAAAAAAAAACAAAGAAAGAAGAAAGCCGATACAAACAATATAATATCAAACGTGCAAATATTTATGTTTACTGTTATTTTTGATCATTATGTTCTTAATTTGATTGGTTGGAGGCGATCTTCGCGCCATCACCCACATAAGTTGTATTAACCGTGAGAATTTAGTTAAGTAGCGAATGTTTTTGCACCCACAAGCTTAAGATCAATAATTAAAACACGTAATTCGTTAATCAAATTCCTAAAAGAAAATCAAGTACTTTCGTTGAGAGCTATTCACAGCGGCATGAAAGACTGTTATATTTTGTAGTACTGCGAATAATACATTTTCAAACGATTTTCCTCTAAACAAGAACTTTAACAGCCAAGCCAAGCCTTAAAACTTGCACATTTTCACGATATTGTTGTGCTTTGATATCACAATTTTAGCTTCTCAATAACGTGACAGTCGACTTCCCAAGAATTCACTTTCTAACCGGTTTGTATTTTGCACTCAGGCCACTTATATTGCTAGTCTTTCAACGGTGTGTAAGCGCTTATCATGCGCACGGAATGTAAGACAAGGAGTTTGAATATCCGGAAAACTTGAGAAAACATAAAACCAGGTTCGTCATCTCGATAGGGAAACATTACCCACAATGTTTGTCCGTGATATAATGCTGATCCTTTTCCTTAATCAGGTGATACTGGTTGTCTCACGTTTCGGTATATTTGGTAAGTTTTTTATTTCATTTTAATTTTTAAAAAGCGTTGTTAACGTTTTAAGCGCTGTGTGAATGCAGCCACAGCTAGCCGGCCACAACCTTAAATTAGTGTTAGCCCAGAGGCCTGAAACATTTTGAATTTCCGAGAAACCATCCCAACTAACAGGAAAGATTTGCCAATCGAAAATTGCTAATTTAGTTCAATGTAATCCAACATTTTTATTTCTTTAAGATTGTTTATCGAATTTGTTGAATATGTTTGCTCTGGAAGGCATCACCTCAAAACCAAAGGGACGTGAAATTCTCTGAATTGTGACAAGCTATCATACATTTTTCTTGGTATGTCACTGCAAAAGCAAAATAGAATCGTACGGTTACTCTTAGAATTGTTTTGTGACGACCGAACTAAGTTTGCGAGACATAACTTCCCAAACAAGAGTTCGTAGTAAGATTCCGATGAAGGTAATGTTGTCTTTGTCAAACCCGGCCAGATTGATTTTGTTGTACTGTACTGATCTTCTTTTTCTAATTTACCAGAATAATGCGAGTAAATCTGTTAGTAGAATTTATCACTTTCTTACATTGCTACCTACAGTGTGTACAAGCCGTTCGACCGACCTAGGCAGACCTTGCAAACATCAATTCATATTTGTCGACAGAATACTTGACAATCAAGACACGACATTAAGCGTGCTTCGCATAACTCTCAGAGAGTAGCAATACATAAACTGACAATTAATCGGTCCATTTTAAATAACGTCAAACATAATTGTCAAGTTAAAAGGCCTGAAAAATTCTTGCTGAATGGAGCAGCTACGGGGCATAGTTAAAAGTTTGCCAGGAATTTTTGTCGTGGACTGAAATCTTAAAGCTAAAGGTTAAGTCCACACATGAAACGTTTATTTGAGTTTATTATACAACAGTTTAACCGTTTAAATGAAAAAACGTTTGTTTTAAAGGTATAATAATCTAGAAGCATACTCAAGTGACAAAAATAAAACTGAGAAAATTAGGTTTACTAACACAAAACCTAGAAAAATAGGTTTACTTTTTTTCAAAGCTTTAGACAGAACTATTTTCTTTTAAGGCTAATTTAACTTTCATTCAATCTGATGCATTCCTCTGTCATACTATCATTAATTATTTCGTCTGGAATCCTATTTTCAAAGGCACTGGTCAAACACGCAACTTGTCAATAGCCATTACTGTCAAATGGTTGTAATAAAACCATACAAAATCACCTCTTTTGATACCGTTAATGCTTTGTGGCACAGTCGACTCCATACGAATATGGATTTGTTGTTTACGAAAAACAAATGAAATCCATCTATACCCTACATACGAGTATTCGTTATAGCTTTCCGAATGCTTATCTGATGAAAACATGTTTCTTTTGTCCTTGATATTAGTCATTTCCCTCAACGGATAAAAACATCTTTAAATAGCTTGAATGCTATCAATTTTCTTTGTTGTTTTTCCTCTTCAAAAATAAACTTAATGCGGAAAAATTCACAGATAATAAGTGTGGCTTTTTATATCAATAAAAGGAATGAATGATATAACACGGGTAATGAGTCAATGCGAGCCTACACGAAATTCGTTGTTCCTCAAACTTGCGGTAACTAAATGCTTGTAAAAGCGTATTTAAGCCTTAAACACCTCTTATTCACAGAAAGAGAGTAAAACCGATCCCTTCTTAATTTCATGGGACTTAATCGTCTTGTTATGTAACAGTTATTCCCCAGTACTAGCTTGGCAGATCAGTTAGTTTTCAAGAGTGCGAGTAAGAGGAAAAACTTGAACAAGCTGTCTTCAAGGTTTCAATTTGTAACTAAAAACAACTCAGTCTTTCTAATAAAGTAAAGTAAAGTGTGCATTTATATATAGAGCGCCCTTTCCATATGAATGCTCAACGGACCAGAAGCATGTATAGGCGCCTCAGGCAATTGCTTCAAAGCGAAAGTCAAACTCAACCAATCAACAATCTGTTGTTTAGAAAATTTTTGCTAAAAATAAAACAACTCCGTGTTCGGTCTAGTTCAAGTTATTGGAAACGTCTCATGAGAGTGCATATTTTTGACTTCGTAGAACTTCTGACTGCTAAGAGTTCAAAAGCTGCTAATCTGAGGAATCTAAACTGGGCTAGAGAAACGCAAATCCGGTGTTACTTAATAAGGAACTGTAAACAAGTTGCTGTCAATATCGTATGTTGAGAACGCTTTACGCAAAGAAAACTGTTCGTCAATAATGGAGTTGTACAATCTTTGATACAACACATACGAAGGACCGGAAAGAAGTTAGTACACCCGAAGTTCCCATGAAGACTATCTTAAAAAGCCCAATCTTTTCGAAGATATTGTTGTTAGTAGAACTGCCAAAAGCCCACTTGTTTACGTCTTTTTAAAATGGCGTCTTAGAGAGCTTTTAATACGCAAAGAAAACTATTCGTCAACAATGGAGTTGTACAATCTTTGATACAACAAATACGAAGGACCGGAAAGAAGTTAGTACACCCGAAGTTCCCACGAAGACTATCTTAAAAAGCCCAAGAAGATGATTCGAAGATATTGTTGTTAGTGGAACTATCGAAAGCCCACTTGTTACGTCCTTTTAAAATGGCGTCTTAGATAGATAACAAAACGTAGTTTGAAATGTTATCTGCCCTTAACATTGCGTGTGCTTAATCGTGGTATGAGGAAATGTAAATTCCTTAACATCCCCTGCAACCCATCTGTTTAGTATTCATTGATTGCTTAAAAAATGAAAGAATTTCCTTAAAGCAATTTGTTGACATTTTCTTTGTTTATTGAAGCTCCACCTTAAAAATAAAAACCCATTCTCACAACAGATTACAATAGCAGCAAGCGGAAGAATTGTAAACCGGGCTTTTGTTTTCGCTTCCTAACCTGAGTGAGAAATTACGTAAGCTTTGCAACTCTAGAAAAGGGTTTCACCCTATCCATTAACCGTAAGAGTTTTTGTCAAAAACTCAACCGATAATGGTTCTTTTTAAGTATCAAAGTAGGAGGTCTTCACTTTGTCAATTAAAGTGCCACAAAAAGAATTCCACTGACATTGGTAAAAGCCTCTAAGAGTTGAAACATAAACTATTTACAAGTTTGAAATGATTCTCGTAGTTAGGCAACCCTTGGCACATACTCTCATTTTACTGAGCTTAGCAGTTTTCTGGGTTCATTCATTGCAAGGTAGGCCGAAGTAGAAGATAAATGGTTTTTAGATGCAAAAAGCTTTTATGATAGTTGTCTAACACTTCTTCATCATAAGAGTCTGAGATATTCTTCTTGGACTTTTAATTGTTCATTAGTTTTGACAATTTCAGCCTAAAAATGTTCTGGTTGATAATCTTAACTTCACTGCAATCGTCTTCTTTTTAGTATTAATTCTTTGATTGAGAATCTGTTACAGTTTTTAGAACCACAAAGTTAGCCACCGTATTGGAATTCGACAGATCTTTAATACATAAATGTCGCACAAAACTTTCGGTTGAAACATGTTTGTTATGCGCGCATCATTAGTTCTTATTCAATGACATTCTGATTCTCGGTCAGGGGTAGCTTTGACAGAACCAATACAGTTTATACGTGGAAATTGGCAAGGTGATACTCTTTGCCCTCTATTATTTATAATGTGCGTCAAACCCGTGTCGTAGAGATTACTTAAAATCTCTACCGGGCTACAAGATGACCAAGCCTGTGAACATCAGCGTCTCTCAGGCTTGGCCTGTTCATGGACGACCTCAAGTTGTATTCCAGTGCAGAGATTAAAGACGACATGGGGTTAAACTGGCCCTAGCCCAATAAATGATGTCGGATATGGGTTTATCAATTGCGGCATGGAAGAACAAAACCATCTCAATAGCAAGAGATAAGCGCAAGGAACAGGATCACGAGTTGAAACTAACAGATGACCTTGTGATAGACGACCTTGATGAAAGTGTTGACAAGTTCCTGAGAGTTGAAGAGGCAGAATAGCATGTAAACAAAATGGTTCTGAAGAAGGCTAAAAAGGAAGTGATCCGACGCTTGAGTGTGACTCAACAATGACACGCCAATGTCAGACCAGAACAACACTCCGCATGCCATCGACACACTCGCCCTTCAAGTAATATCGTTTTTCATGCCAACATCATACTTTTCACAGGAAGACTTGTATGAAGTTGATCTGAAAAATAACCGTCTCCTTACTGAAAGAGGAGCAAGACACACGCAACAGCTGAATACCCTATTTGGTATTTCTCGAGAGCTGTAAGAAGTGACCCGACGCTTGAGTGTGACTCTAGGACACGCCAATGTCAGAAAAGAACAAAATTCCGCATGCCATCGACACACTCGCCCTTCAAGTAATATCATTTTTCGTGCCAACATCATACTTTTCACAGGAAGACTTGTATGAACTTGATCTGAAAAATAACCGTCTCCTTACTGAAAGAGGAGCAAGATACACACAACAGCTGGATATCTTATTTGGTATTCCTCGAGAGCTGTAGCAAGGCGTAGTCTCAAGCAGGTCACCTCAGTCTTTGAAGAGACTAAAACCAAGACAACATTATGACTCACAACAAGCACCGACGTCAAACTACAAGCTGTATTTAGCAAAATTCCGACAGATCAAAGAAAGTAAACGCCGTCGTTCAATAATTAAATATGCCAGAAAATACGGGAGGGACTTAGGAATAGATTTGTAACTTGGTGAATAGCATATACTGTCTATCACTAAAAGCAACTAAAGGTTGGTCCTTTACTAATACCTCCGATGTGAATGGAGCAAAAGTTACTAGCCCAACGTCGATTGGAAAAAGTAAGAGCTTAGCTAAATGAAAGAAAGAAAGATAGAAAGAGTTTAGAAGAAAAGATAGAACGTCAAAAAATCAACCAAATATGGAATTCCATTTGGCTGTTCCAGAGGTTTGAGTTAAATGTTTCTTTCTGATTCTACACTTGTTTTGAAAGTCTAAAACTGAAAATGTTCTAACGGTATATATTTCGAAGTTTTTAATTTTGTTATGGTCCGAGACGTTCAGATGTTTCTAGTTCTTCTTTAAGCACTAAGAACTAAAGAAGTCCTTAAATGTTTAATATCATTACCAGGGAATTTTCTAAAGTGAATCAAATGCGAGACGAGGCAAGAATCGCTTACAGACCCAGGCGATTTCGACAAAAAAACAAGAACAAATTAAGCACATATTGAGTCCCAAGATCGAGATAAACGAAGAATACTATTGTTGTTTCAACATTTAGATTTATAAGTAGCACATGTGATGTATATTTGACACTTCATCCAAGGTCATGAAAAACGAAAAAATTAAGACTGTTATATTTAAGACGATTTTTGCCGTTGAAAAAATGATATCCAGAAGAAAAACTACTTACTGATTCCCATTTAGCTTTTGTAACCGAGAACCAAATACACGATGCTTATTTTTTTTTTAATTTTTAACTTACTAAAATAGAATGCTGTGTGTCTGTTTTATACACTTAATAAGCGGTTGCCAAAATATATATTACGTCTGGCTTAAAGTAGATAGTCTGGTAAATTTCAACAAACATGTTTAAGTCAAAAACAGCCCTCTACAGATAAGTATAGCAAAACAAACCCTTGAAATATCAAGATGCGTATATTTTATCTTAATCAAAGCAGAGTTCTGAATCAACTGGAGTGATTAATCTAAGTTTTTCAGTAGCTAAGCTTTCCTGGCTTTACAACTAATTCTGACATCAAATAAACATAATCTTGTTTTGTGTTGCTTAGTTTGGAGTTTATGTGTGTTTGAATATGTAGAAATCTGTTTTGGGAGCTTGCGGAGGATTGGTAACGAGATTTGATTTGGGACCTGGGACGAGCTGCTCAGTCTTCGTTTATATGAAAGAAAGTAATACAAGTTCTGTTTCGTTTAATTTTCGCTCACTTGTTGGTTCATTTGCGTGTATTAAGCCTAAGAATTTACTAACATTTGGTTTCCAAAGTTTAAAAACAATAAACGTTAGTTGTCGAGAGCTTGGTCTTCAAACTTGTCTCTGTGCTATTTGAGTTTATTCTTCGCTTTATATTGAGCGTCTGCAAGAGTTATCCACAAGTTTATACGTGACAGAAACAATATTTCAGACACATACGTGTGCAAATATGCGTGGCTACATTTGTTAAGTTTTTTTTTTAGTTTCCCTACAAAATAGGGTCAGTATATGTCAAGGTGAACTTTTTGCTCGGATTTGAAATATTGCACTAAGACTCATTTCGTGACACAGATGGTTTTATTTTGCTGATACGAAAGTATGTGCTTCTTAAGGCATATGAAGCTTAGGCAATTAAACAGCATTTTGAAGAATCTTATCAAAATGCCGATAATTGTCTTATGAATATAGGTCTTTTAAAGCTGTTCATAAAAATTCAAAAATTTTTTGGTATTGCAACCATTGTGTCAGCGAGTAGAGCATAGAACAAGAACTAGATGTGCAGTTAGTGTTAAATTCCAAATTATTCTAACATGAAAACTGCAAATGACAAAAACTTCCGACAGGCCTGAATAAAACAGTATACAATTGTTTATTAAACGCTCGCTAAAATATTTTACTTTACACTAAAGCAAGGTCATACAATTCTGGCAGACATGCATCGTGGTACAACAATGGAGCTTAGACAAGTCCTTGACATTGAATTCCAAACCCTTTTTATTTAAAGCAATTTATCAAAATTACTTGGTTCATTTTGATAAAAGACTGGCAAATGGGAAACACGTGCTGGAATTTTCCACATTTTCAGAGGAACGCTCTATTCATTCTTTACTATCGACACTTTTTGTTTTCCTTCCTATCCAGGCTCGAACCTTTAGTTCTACCATATATTCAGGTAGAATGAGACAGCTCAATTAGTTATCTATGTTTAAGACAATGCACCTAGAATACACTGGAACACTTTGGTTTATATTGGTATAAAACAACTCTACGATTAATAATACTGGTGGTATCGATCAAGCGTGCGAACATTGCCCAGTGGTAGTTATAAAAAAAAAAATTTTAGAGTCACACTCGTGTTTTATATTTCTACTCAGTTCGGCAGTTGGGCCATTAACCGCCCCTCCCACCACTTGACTAAAGCTAACTGCGCATGATTATATATAAGGCATTTCTTTTATATTTGTTTTCCTCAACTTAGAATTTTTCGAGGTTACCTAATCGAATTACAGTCGTAAATAATGCTGAGTTCCAATCCATTTAGTGTTTGGTCTACGCATAGCCACTTAATCTTTATAGCCGTTAAATTGGCCGAGCGGAGACTGGTGTCTGCACATAGGCTACCACTTATTGTTAACGTGGATTTAGGTGAAATGACTTGGATGTATTTAAGCCAAACTTGGGCTGCTGATGTATCTCGAGTAGATAGATTACCAGTGCAAGTTTGGCTCAAGTTTATCCAAAGATTATGGATTGGCAGCAGTGTTAAATAAAATGCAAATTTGTTGGAACCCCAATGACGTCATCAGTTGAGAAATTTAAATGTTTATATCTCAAGAACCATCAAAGATTTTGACAAAATCTTTTCACCGCTATTCCTCATTTAACAAGGTCTATCCACTGAAGTAATAAAAAATTTCGCTTCGTGGACACTTTAAAAGAGTGGAAAAGACGAAAGTTTTACAAGGGGAGAAGAGACTGGAGCCGATTCATACAAACAAATTAAATAGATTCAAATTCATTGACGTTAGAAACTTTTGGATACTGTGCCAAGTTCGAATGCAAAACATACCCAGGTTGACAAAAGCAAGCACAACCTCGAAATCATGATTTATCCCAAGTGAGTTATCAATATTTAACTTCTCTTTACATAACACACACAAAATGTAACATTTCGAACTTGATCGAACAAAGCGAACTGCTGATCGAACATGAAAAGTTCTACCAAGCTTGTCCCACGAAAAGTATGGGCTCCAGTTGCAAGAATTTATTAATACAACTAGATCTTAAGGTTTGTTTAAATTGCGTGTTAAAAGAGATGAAGAGGTTGTCTATGGAATAGTAAATTGTGGTGGATCATAGCTTTTGTGATGCAAAAACGTTCAACGATTTAGAGTGTATCTAATTCATGAGATCAATATACCGCAGCGAGGCATGACAGTAGTGTCGATGATATGGGTTTACATGCTTTTTTATAAGAACAACTTTATAAGAACAACGAAGTTCAGATTGACTAAAACAGAACAAGCTGAGGCCTCGGGCCGAGTTTTTGAAAGTTTTCGGAAAGGTTAACACGACAGTTGGCTCGATTTTGTCCGGCGCAGAAATTGCGATCATTAAGCTGTAATGTTGCTAATACAGCAGAGTTCTGAGAGAATCAGCAGACTTAATTTGATCAAGATAAAAGTTTGAATATGAAACCAAACCTGGGGTAGTTGCTGGAAATCGTCTCGGGAAAATGAAAGAATGAATTGATCAAGAATGCACCCACCAAGCAATCCGTTTTCAAACACATGTATTGCAGTACCTTGGACTTTTTCGATTTAAACCACACATAGAAATAAGAACAAATTAAGAACAATTTGAGGCTCGGTCAAATTTACTGGTTCTTATTTATAAAATGAACGTGTAGTTTAACACACCCTCAGAAGAGCTGAAATCACCTCGCATACCTCGCCAGAACCAAGGCAAGTTATCAGGGTGCCTTGTTTGTTAATTGTACCTGGTTTTCAACCGTTTTACTTTGTCGAGTAATAACGTTACTATCATAAATAGCAACTGGATAGTAATTAGTTATTTGACTCAAGGAAGAAACGGAATTTGTGATGTTACCTGAAACTCATTCTATTTCCGAGCAACCCACGCTGCAGAAATCTTAAAAGTGAAAAAGTATTAAGGCAACTATCGCAATCTACCTTGTTTGAGGTTTGACTGACGAGAATCAAGTAAGAAGAAGGTCATGAAAAGAAAAAAAAGAGACTGAGACAAAGAATTTTGGACCAGGAACTGTCTCCATGCAAGCTCCGCTAATCTTGTTGTTGTTGTTGAGTGGCGACGTTTCTTGAAAGGCTCCGTCAGTTCGCATCAGATCGCAATAAAACTTCCCACAACGACCCTAAGGGATATTCCCCATAAATTGACGGAGTTAGATTTTTGATTTTTGGGTTTTTAGATAATTTACAAGCAATTTGAGATTGTGCCCTTCACAATAGTCAATTTCAATATGCATAGCTGTGGCCGACTAAAAGAACTAAAACCCCGTCAGTTCCCATCAGATCGCAATAAAACTTCCCACAACGACCCTAAGGGATGTTCCCCATCAATTGACGGAGTTAGATTTCTGATTTCTTGGTTTTGAAAGAATTTACGAACAATTCAGGGTTCGCTTATATACATTGGTATTCAGTTTTGATATTCAAAATTGATATGCATAGTCGAAGCCGACTGAAACAACTAAGGCTCTGTCAGTTCGCATCAGATCGCCAACAAATTTTTGCATAGTTGTAACGAGCAGAAATCTCTATTGACTTCTTGATTTAGACTTATATTTTTTATTCTTGTGGGGTTCTACGGGCGATACTTTTTTATTGTATCGTACAACACAAATCGTTATATTACTTACTAATATTGATCGAGAAATCAAGTCAAAATAATGTTATGCGTTTAGATGAAGTGTGTTTTTACGATCTTGTCGCACTATAATGCTCACGGAACAACTGGGATTGAACCCTTCACGCTTCGTACGGTAAGAATCGGTCGAAGTGCATGTGAAACCGAGAATTAAGTTCTATTTTACGTCTACACATTGAAAATGCCTCGTACGTAAGAATACAAGCAAATGAATACAGTAGTACAAAAAGTTCCTGTAGTACAGTCGTACTTGTTTAATTTTGAGAGTTGATCTTGAAGGAACTTGTTGTTTATACCGACATTTGACATGGTTTAAGAGGAAAACAAAAGACTTAAATTTTTCCCCTTTGACGTCAAATCTTGAGTTTTCACTTCACCACCGGCCTTATATAACAGCAAAATATCATTGATAAGCTGAATACGTCAATAATTGCTGCAACGGAACACCTCTGAGAATATTTGTGATGTGTCATATGTAAGAGGAAGTTTTAAAAATAAAAC
>JAOBAT010112857.1:0-14324 GCA_026413305.1 Hydrozoanthus tunicans
AATAAGGAGGGGTGGGAGGGGGGGGGGGGCAAAGGAAACTATTATAATTAGAACCAGATAAGCAAGAGAACTAACGGCTAGCTTCTCTGGTATAGAACAAAGAACTATAAGCATAAAACTACTGTTTTATATTTAAGGTTTTATTAGTTGGAAAGATTGACTCAGTAAGTTTCTGCTTTGTGTGTAGTTAGCTTGCAGCTACCTTTGAAAAACTAACGAATTAGAAGTGTCGCTGAAGATGTTTGTTCTGAGAGACAGAGAGCTCACAAACATTTCTTGGACTTTTCTAACAAAGATCCAAATACTTTGCTTCATGAAATTTCTGAAAACTTTTCTGGTTTTCAAAATTTGCCTTAATCTATGCTACATGTAATAAGTTATTACAATATTGTTGTAGAAGTTCTCAGACTGCGAGGTTTCTAAACTATTGTGTCTTTAATAATATATACAAAACATGTCCAAGTATATTAAACTTGTTGTGACTATATTCGAATTTGAAGTTCCAAAATGTTAGAAGTTCAACCTGAACTAATGAAATTGAAAGTTCCTTCTCAAAACCCCAAGACAATAAAATAAATGCTATGACTAGTATAGATAGATGCTAAAAACAAAGAAGCATCTTCCTATCACTGGATTGAAGGCAAGTGATCTAGTTTGCTGGGTCTTAACTTGTCTTTCTCTTTACTTCTATCTGCAACAAAAACGAATGAAAAATAGTAAGTTAAGTGTTTAATATATGGCTAAAAATTCATGTTAAAAGACAAACGTTTTAGGTTCACTTAATATATCTAGTCAATCCCCCTTTCCTCCAACTTTGTCTAGGCAACTTCACCTACAGAGTCTGGTTGTTCAAAGACTGATTAGTCTTTACTAATCTTTTAAATCATGCTCATGTTTCTTACGATTCGTTAGTTGACTTAGCTTGGAAGTTTGTGGTTAACATAAATTATGTGGTTTGTTATTAACATTTGTGGTTTGTATTTGAAATTCTGAGCAGTATTGCAATATTGTGGGCAAAGCAAACCTTTCAGTTTATAGATTACAACTGTTTCAATTTTTCCTTTAACCCATTCAGCCCCAGCCATTTCATCAACTTTTTAATTCTCCTAACATGATACATACAAAATAAGGCATTTTCAAAAGAGAAAATGGGAATTGATCACAAATAATAAACTACAGTTGATGAAAATCAAATTCTCCTAAACTGGTAACATGACAAGTAGGGTTCTAGTTGGGAGAATTTAACAGCACATAATTTAGCATATTTTGGGCTGAAAGGATTAACCAGAGTACATGGCTGCACAGAGATACGATTTTTATCTTCAAGTGTTGAAAAAATATCTCACAAGTGAGTGCAATGAACGAAAAATCTTTCAAAACCTAATAACAGTACAGGACAACTTAATAGTATAGAATGGAAAATTCTATAAAACTCAGTAAGAGTATATATTGGTATCAGTATGGAAAGTAAAGAATTTCTGCTATTTAAGTGGCAGAATGACACAACAAGAGTGGAAAATATCAAAAATTAAGAAAAGTACAGTCCTGAGTTAAACTGTATAAAGTGTACTTTTTCTTCAAAAATAATAATTGCATACTAATGATTGTTAGAGACTCTATAGAAAGTGGCAAATACTTACCTTGTTTGTCAGGTGCTGGAGATAAACACTCAGCAACTGCAACAGGAGCAAGCTGCGGAAGATGCCTGGAGTTTTGCTGTTCACTGACATCAGGTGCAGGTCGTGATCGCAGCTTCAATTAAAAAATGAGTTAAAAATTAGTAGTTTCTCTCCACTCTATGAGTCTATAAGAAAATGAACTTTTTTTAACACTGTTCATTAACATCTACTCTTCTACATGGTTCAAAAATTGTATACATATATAAGTAAATTGAAAAGCAAACAAAAATATATTAAATCATCAACATGCCTGCAGGACAACGCAAAAGTTTATCAGCTTGGATAAATAACTGTGAAAAAAATGTCCTTGTTGTCACAAGCTTCTTTTTCTCAGAAGAAAAAAACTTATAAGTTCCTAATGGGAATTGAACCCATGACCTTTTGATTACCAATCAGAAGCTCTAGACACCCACTGGCTATGGGAAGTTACATTGGAAACAGGTCATTCAACTTGGGTGTGACCTGTTCCCCATTTGAGTCTCTTAAGGGACTGGTCATTATTTATTGCTAGGGGGGGGGGAGAGGGCTGGTGCAATGGGAAATATATTATGCATTATTTTTGCTGACCCACCCTTCTACTTAAACATAACTTTCGCTGACCCACCCCAACCCTAACTGCCTCCATAGTTATGTTTTACTTCTTATTCACATAGAAAGATTATGATGATGGTGATGTTGACACAGACAATCATGAGAACAATAGAAATTATGATGTCAACAATTTTTATAGAATCATGAAAAATTCATCTCTGATTTTTATTGATGCTGAAAAACTCATCTTTGATTTTTATTGATGCTTGTCTACAATGATGATAGTGCTGGTTATGGTAACAATAAAAAGAAGATTTGTAGATAATACATGTACAATTGTGTCAACAAAAATTGCTAGTTAGGAAAGTTTATTCACTGACTATTTTTGTTGGTATCACAATGTTGAAACATTTGCATGTTTTGTGATGGCCCACCCCTTATGCCATGCATAAAAATTAACGACCCACCCCCTATTCGCACCAGTCCTCCCTAGCGATAAATAATGACCAGTCCCTAAACTCGGTGGGTAGAGCAACTAAGGGGCATGGGTACGATTCCCATTAGGGATTTTAAGTTTATTTCTTCTGAGAAAAAATAAGCTTGTAACAATGAACAAAAACATTTCTTTCACAGGCCCAGGACAAACCTTGGGTTTTCTACTCTTGAGTGTAGCCTGTTGACTTTTTGCGATCATTGCCCCGAGTTCAGCTTCAAACCAGTCCCTGAACCCATCAAAATATTGGTGCTCCACCAACTCAGCGCATGTTAATCTGCTACTTGGTTCCATAACTAGACAACTCTAAGGAGACAAATATAACAATAAATGTTAGTTAAATACAAACCAAATAATCAAATTCCAAATTGTTAAAAAGTGCTCAAGACCTGTAAAAATGTTTTGGCCAACATACTGAGATTAACTGGCCAGGGTCATTTTTGCTTGGCCATGAAAAAAATGACACTTGGATGAAAGAAACACACTTGATAAACAACTTATTTTTTTTATTATTTTTGTTTGTTTTATAAAACTTAACTCAAGGTTTCATGGGAGAACAGACAGTAGGACTCCAGGTCCCCTTTGCACCCAGCCACTATGGTTAAACGTCTTTATCCAAGAGATGCAAAGGTCTAACAGTTTGCAGATGAAGAAACAAAGGCAACACCTTATCCTCAGTTATTTTAAGACCCTGAAAGAAAGTCAAGCACCAGGAATCAATCCCAGGCTTCTCACACAACAGACTGGTGCCTTGCCAACAGAGCTAACCCGGCAGAGGTTGTTTCCAAGTCAAAAAGCCACTTAGGCAAGACATTAGAGACCTTAAGCACAAGCTGTCCGTGTTTCCATGGAGGCCAATCAAATATCAGTAGTTGATGTGTACTTGCGCACGCCATGCGGCTGTGGTGTCATCAGGGAGGCAGCCAAGACGTTTTTCATCTCCGTGACAATCACCATGGCCGCATGGCATGTGCAAGTATGCACCAACTACCAATGTTTGATTTCCAGTTGGCCTCCGTGGAAACAATGATGGCTTGTGCTTAAGGTCTCTATTGTCCATTGACTAAATGATATTTTGGACCCAAACAAACTTTGTAAGTTTCTAGCATGAAGAAAAGAACTCACCTTCATGAAATTTAATGCTTGGGGTGAAATATTTGGGAATTTGTGCTCTAGTGGTTCCTGTAAAAGCATCAAATTAATATACTATTATATTGCACCAATACTTTTAATCAAAGTTCTGAAAATTCATTTAAGCAAAACTTGAATAAGGAATCTTGAAATCTTTCTTTATTCAGAAACACCTAGGTGGGACATGAATAACACTAAGATCCTGCACACACAAATCTAGATATTTTTGAAACCGCATATATTCTAGCTTATACAGATTTGTGTGGATGGGGCCGGGGCCTTGATTGAAAGCAAAGTTTTCAACACAGAGTTTTTATCTGCCATTTTGAATCAGTCAGTTTTCATAACAGCCTGGACCCGACTTCATGACGTCAGTAGATTTGAAAACATCCAGTTTTGAATGTGCACACAAATCTGTTAAATCAGTGGATTAAAAAAATCCACTCAAGAGAGCAGTTTCAAAAGATGCAGTTTTGGTGAGTGAATTTACTTCAATGTTTTGTGTAGACGGAAGACCAATTTGCATTAAAATATTCATGATTTCAAAAATATCCCAAGTTTGAGTGGGCAGGGTTTAAGAAGGGCCATTATTATCAGATATTCCATTTGCATGGAAATGAGACAATAAGCATTTGAGTGAATGGATATAGCAATTATCTGAATGACCCTCAAAACAAAAGAAATTTGGCATGCAGGCTCAACTGTAATTACAGCTACTGAAATTAATACTAAACCAGCTGCATGGCCAACAGAACTTTCTTGTCTCTTAAGATTGAATAACTCTTAAAAGATGATGACCCACAAGGGAAAACAAGTTGGGAATTCTAAACTACATTGAATTCAAAATGTGGAGTCCTTAATCATTTAATGGTCCTTACCCTTGATGTTGCTTGAGGTATTTGTAAACCCTTGAAGAACTGGTTTGTACTAAACACTTGCATGTGTCTTGGAATCAAATCACCTGTAAAAAACACATAACCCTTGTTGTATATTGACAGTAAAACATACATTTTCTGTGCAATATTTTTTCTTATGGCCAAACAATTCAAATAAACCTTTAGCGTAATATCTTAGAACTAAAAATGTGGAAACGTATGACAAAAGGTTGCAGCAATCTACAAATATTCAAGAAACCAAAGAACTCTCACTGTCACAAACTTAAAAACAACCAAAAAATAACTTAAAATAAAATCATTTCTACATGAAATCTTTTTGATAATTTCCAGAAATGTAAGGTATAATGATTATACTGTTAGTCATGAATTTGCAGCATGTACCTAATGTCTTCTTAATTAAATATAACTGGTCAACATCCGAGCGCCCAGGCCAGAGTGGCTGTCCGCTTGTCAGCTCAGCAAAGACACAGCCAATAGCCCACACGTCTACGGCTGGTCCATATTGGGTGTCGCCAACTAGAAGTTCTGGCGCTCGATACCACCGGGTAGCTACATAGTCTGTGTACTCATCACCGGGATCTAGGCGTGAGAAAGAATGCACAGTTACAATTACCCCATATTCAATCATATTTAATCCTTCAAGCCCCAAATTCGCTAAATGATGTATTGCCATGAAAATTCTGCAAACTAGAACTCATATTTTTCTGGTTACCAGTTTAGGAGAATTTTTCTTTTCATCTTTGGTAGTTTGCTATGTTTGACCAACTTTCATTTTCTCATTACGAATTGACCTGCTTTTTATGAGTGAATTAAGTAAAGAAAAGTTTGATGTTGACAAACTGTCAGGGGATGAAAAGGTTTATAATCTAAATCATGTAAATCACCTCGCTCACAACCGCACTGATCAGGTGTAGTAAAAAATAATGGATTATTTGCATATATTCAACAAAAATTTAGAACTGAAAATAAGACATATACTTATTGACAGGAATACTGACTGTTGATCTACTTCTAAGCAATGAAAATCAGTACTTAAAGTGGTAGAAAATGAAATGAATTCCAACAAAAACAAAACAATATCATCCTAAGTCATTTTACGGAGGTATGAAAACTATATTAAGATCTAACCGAGTTCTGTTAATGTTTTGACTTCCAAAAATTCAAAAGAGCAAATTTTGTTATATTCTCATTTATACACCTGCCAGATTTTCCTGTCATATATGCATGTGATTTTCAAAAGACTAAAACCAGAACTCAAAAAACATCTGAAAGTTTTCTGATGGCAAAAATTTAAGTTATCAAAATTCTACTTGATTTTATCAACATTAACCACATGCACTCCCTATTTTCTAGTGATTTCCAACTAAGGGTGATATTTTGAACACAAGAGTACATTTATTTAGTGATTTCCCTATAATAATTTATTGTATGGCCGGCTCACTAATTTGGCATGCTCTAATAATTGGTCAGCTTGAGATTCGTACAGTAACTTATAAATCAGACTTATATTAGCTTGCACTTGGTTAACAAGAGGTATGTACTTACTCAGTAGTCTTGCAAACCCAAAGTCGCAAAGTTTTATAATTCCTTCTTTTGTTATTAGAATATTTTCTGGTTTAACATCTCGATGAATACACTGCAAATGACGGCAAAGAAAATTGGTGAATAGTTTCATAATCATTATTAGCAATCACTTTTTTTCATCAGTTTCTTTCATGTGTTCTTCAGAAATGCAAAGAAAACTAATTGTCAACACAAATTTGAGAGTAAATAAGTTTGTTTGGCTCCTCTATGGTTTTTATCAACTTTTTTCCAACTCTTACACAGACATTACGTAACAGTTCACAGTATGCGGTGAGGATCCTGACAGCACAAGCCTCAGGTATTTAAATATATTTCAAGCACAACCAAGTGAAGCTATGTTCTGTTCATTCCCTTATATATTCCAGCAGGATATGAAAACCTTTATAAGAAACTCCAATGGTTATCAAGAGATAACAGGGATAACGTAGGGAGAATTGAGAACTTCATCAAAAGTCACTTAAGTCATTTTTGCAGTAGAACCTTTTATTGCAGAGTCTTAAGAAATCCCGAAGTTTTCTTGTGCTGAAAGAACCACAAATGAACAACAAACATAAATCCTGCATATGTAACACTAATAGTTTTCCCTCAAACTCTCCAAATAACGTTAGTGATACTCCTTGAGGAACAACTGACACTATTGCTCTGGATTTGGAACCGTTTTCTCTTTTTTTCATTGTTCCAATTTGATACACTATTCATCCAAAAAGAAAAACTATTTTTAACCAGACTTTTTCACTTATCTGACCTCTTGTTAAAAAAAATCTGTCATACATTGGTTAGAAAATACTGAGAAAGCATTATGATTTTTAATTTTAATAATTGTAGTCAGCTCTTAAAGACAATTTCACATACCTTGTTTTGATGACAAAATTTTATGGCTAGAAGCACTTGCCATATTATTTTTTTCACTAGCAGTTCATCAACTCTGTAAATATAAAATTATGCAAAATTACTAAGTCCATAACTTCAGTACTTCCTGTTACATCATAAGTTGACAACCTTGGGTTTATCTATCAGTTTTTATTGACGAAGACTGACTTCATTTTTTTCAGAGTCGACAAAAACCAATTTATAAATTCTTGAAGTTGATGAATGTGTGTTGTTATGTTGATGTTCAAACCAATTTTAAAATGTGTTTTCAAGATGAAAAAATACCACAGTTACCACACATATCATTACAGGAAGAGAAACAAAATAAATATATAGCTGAGTTAGAAATTTTCTGTGGTTGTATGTGTAAATTTGAAGCGTTATAAAAGTATCTTGTTACAATTGCATTCTTGGCATCTCAACTTGATAAACAGATATATCCTAATACTCACTAATGCTTATATAGATTGCAATTCTAAATGGGTAACAGATTTTCCTTTTTCTAATTGGCCTATTTCTTCAAGCAGATCTTTACACAGAAGGAATTATTTTAGAACCTAAAGAGCAATTTGGTACCTCATAAGTGTTTATCAATCACCAGTAAAAGCCTAATAAGTGCTGATTGACAAAACCTCACAAATAGTTGAAAGGGCCAAGTGCAAATATGAGGTAAGTGACTTTTTATGTAATGCTGAATTCTCCCAATGGTTGTGAAAAGATAATGGGGGTAGTGCAGGGAGAAGTTGTAACTCCATCAAAAGTCACTTACACCATTTTTGCACTAGACCCTTCAATTATACTCACCCTCTGGGATGTGCATCTAGCTCATTTAGCACAGTATGGTCACAATATTCAAAAACCAAATGCAGTTTTCTTTTTCTCCTGAACACTTCCAGTAGATTGACAAGATTAGAATGCTTGAGTGTCTGTTTCAAACAAAAACAAAGCAAGTTTTAAACTCATTGGTTCTGTTACTAACTGCCCTCACAATACTAACCACTAGTAAATAGAATAGGTTTTTCATGAAGACATTATTTGTTCTGCCAACTGAGGTCAAAGAACCCAGGGTTTGGTTTTTGAATTAGTCAGGTTAACCCTGAGGAGGGGGGGGGGGGATTTACTCCCTATATTGAGATGGTAGGTATGACCGTTGGATTTTTTAGGGGTTAAAATTGTCAGTCCGGTAGTTTTTAGGGGTTTTTAAAAGAAATCCTGTGGTAAACCAAGAGTGTGGTACTTTTAAGAAAAAGTCCTTTGATGAATATATCACGAGGAGCTTTTTCGTTGATTTGCTAGCTATCAAGGGAAAATTGGTATTTTTTAGGGTAATTTTAAAACTGAGAGGTGCTTTTTAGGGGGGAAATTCTTAGGGTATTTTTGGGATTTTTCCCAATCATCCCTACCCTTTTGACCCCAAAGTACCCCCCCAGGGGATAAGCCCTAACCCTGGGTTAAGTTTTCAATCCATGCTCCTGTTCCTTACAATCTGTTAACTAACTTGGTTTGGAATTTGTGGTTAATCAGAGCTCAAAGTTTACTTTTGGTTTTGGGTGCGTACATGACACCAGGACTAAATTTCTAGGCGCACTGCTGAAAGTTTAGGCACACAGTTAAATTTTTAGAGCATAGCTTAGGATTCTGAGAGCAAAAAAAATCAAAGAAGTTTTAGACGTTTATAAATTTAATGGGCTGCTAATCAATGAGTGAGTGTGTTTTATTTTGTTTTAATCCTGTGTTTGTTTCTTTCAGACTCTTATTGAACATAGTAGTTTTAAACTGTGGTGCATTGTTTGTTTGGGACTTTGTGTTAAATCTGAGTTTTTCCATTATAATACAACTGTTTTGTCAGAGTAAATAAGGATGGTTAAGTAAGGAAGGAGTAACTCTAATTCAGTTGAACTGAGCTTCAGCTTTTTGGGCTCACAAGTGCACGATCATTGATGATTTTGCAGGCACACAATTGAGATATCAAGTCTCGTGTGCGACCAGTTGGTTGTAGACTTCGATCCCTGTTAATGTGTTTGTAATGTTTGAAATTCTTGGAAGTTTTTTAAGGCAAAGCAAACTTATTGTTGTTAAGATAATTTTTATACCATTTAAAATTTTTTGTTAACCCAGTGTTAAAAATAACAGACTGGCTTCTCAACAACCAGGCCTGAGCTGGTTGTTTTGTGACAATTTAAGGTGTAAAGGTAAGTGGTCTCTTAGCTACTCGATCACATGATTGTAAATAATAGTGTTTTTAAAAGCATTAACTTGTTCTAAAACAAATGAAAATTTCAAAGTGCACTGAGGCAAACCCATAATTTTGTATTTAATGTTAAAAGCACAAAAGAAACAAGAATCTAGTAGGGTAGAATTTAGGAAACACTCTTCCCAAAGCCTTTTTGAATAAAACTTTATTTAACCTCAATAGCCCTAAATTTGTCAAATGTTGTGCTAAATTCTCCTAACTTAGACCCCTAGTTTTCCTAAAACTAGATAAGGAGAAATTTTCTTTTGATCTGCAATTTTTTTGTCTGATCACTTTCTATTTTCTCGTTACCAAAAAAAATTCTATTTTGTATGAGTTATGGTAAAGTTAATAGGGCCGAAAGGGTCAAGGTTACTAGAAACAGGTTCTATGCATTTTGATGGCTTCAACTTTTCTCTGAAGATAACCCCATTGATCAAAACATGCATGTGTTTCATATAAACAATAACTGACAAACAATAATAAACAATAATCTCCCACAGTGTCGGTACAGATCTAAGTGTTATGTATGAATCTTAATTAATATTTATCTTGTTTTGCAGATTTTCAGATTTTCATATAATGGTTGGTATACATTACAACTATTCAACTCATTTTCAAAGCATAAAGGTGTGTTAAGGTCATGATGAAAATTTCAATACAATACAAGATAAATTTACTATTTGGTCCTTACATAATTCAAATAATTTGTCCGAAATTTTTGCTTTGTTTTTACCGTTATAATAGTGCTAAAATACATCTTTCAACTCAAACAAAGTCAAATATATATACTAATAACTTAACTAAAGTTATCAACATGTAGCATTTGTCATATTTGGAGTCAAAAGGGAGAACAATATTATCAATTCATGAAATTCGTGTTTACTGTTGAAAATTTCTTTAAATTTTAAAAAATTAATATTACAGAATTTTCTTTTTAGTAGTAAAGAAAACAAACCAAAAACATCCGCACTAGATAACATATCAGGTTCTAAACTAAACTTCTCTCATTGTTTTTATTGTTTTCATTTTTCAATGGCAAAAAAACATAATAATCAATATTGTCTTAAAGTTATTAGTTTAAATCGTCATCTTTTCTCCTAAACACATTTCATTACCAAATTACTCAAAAGGTTCGGAAATTCATCGCGCTCTATTCTTCAATAAAGATCTATTAAAAATGCAGCAAATAAATCAGAACAAACAACTTTTGTTTTAGTTTTCTGAATACGCAACAAGATTAGTGTCCTATGTAATTTGACAAACTACCAGCAAAGATTTTAGCGTTTCAAAGCATTCTGCGATCTCCAACAGCGACAATATGTTCACGCAGCGCACTAAAATATTATCCAAAATTTCACGAAGCCTAGCAACGAAACCACAGAACCGCACGAGTTCGCATCAAAACGCAGATGGAGTTAACGATTTTTTCAACACTGTTTTCGTTAGAAACAAAACAAAACTTTATCATTCATATTTTTACAACTCTTAATATGAAAACCTTGTTACTTCACCCTCTCTTATTTCTTAGTTAGGCAAAGATCTAAAGTCAAAAGGCTGAAACGACGAAGAGAAGTTCGTAATTAACTGTAGTGTTACTGTCAGATCATCAGTTATTGACTCTGACAATCTAGCTAGACCCTCTGTTTCGTTAAAGTAGGTTAGGAAATGGCGACTAAATTCAAAAATAATAAATAAATTCTTAGAATATACATTGAAAGAATCTATACCAATCTTCAAAAAATGATAATGCAGACAAACCGCATGTAAACATTAGCAACTAGCGTGGTCCGGTGCCAAGCGACTGCAAAACAACGAGCACCTACCTTTAACATTCGAACTTCTCGCATTGCAATTTTTTTTATCAAAGGGTCATCCTCTGATTCTACAAACTTCTTGATAGCAACAATTTGTCCTGTGTCTTTGTGTCGGCATTTGAAGACGACACCATAGGATCCTTCGCCAATTTTTCCGAGTTTCTCATATTTCTCCATAGTTGCTGTCCTTCACAAAGTGGGTCAGAGGGATACTTGTTAAACTTGTGATCAGAGAATTGTGGCAAATCACGTCAGGAATTACTAAGTTGTAAAATCATCTAAAACACGATGAGAATATTAGATTAAGAACTGTCCCAAAACAATGTTTGAAAAAGAAGACACCAGAAAAACCATACCAACATTGCAACAACGAGTTCGCAAGAGGCAGAAGAGCCACTGCCTCGGTAACTGACAACTAAAGATTTGCCAAATGAAATTAATCAAAGTAATTACATCTTAGGCTTACAGAAACATACTTCATTTCGACCTTATTGCAACACATAACTCAATCTTGTTTTCTCTCTCCATTCCCATTAAACCCAGTCAAGTTTTCGCTCAATTATTCGAAGCTTTCTGATCCGTGACGCAGGGCACCACAGCAAAACACTCCAAAAAGTAAATCTAGTGACGTCAGAAGAAGCTTTTGTTCAAAACGAGGCAGACAACAAAAAATGAAAAGGAACTGGTTTCTAGTTGAACAGAAAGACTGACAAAAAAGTAAAACTTTAAATATTTTCGTATTCGTCCGATCTAACTTCCCTTCATGTTTCCACTATATATTAAATCGCGAAAAAGTGAAAAATCTGATCTTGAGGTTATCTTCTTCTTTTCACAGTTCGACAGTTGTTACGTGTTTCGTTTAGTGCTAAAAGAAAGTCAAGACTGCCCTTGAGATGCCCGAATTCTATTTAAGCTGGGTTCACACTAGCGACGGAAGCGGAGACGGAGATGTAAGCAAAGACGGAAGAAGCCTTACGTCTTAGTGTGAACCAAGAAAACGGAGACGGAAGCACAAGCGGAAGCTCGACGGAAGCGGAGTTGTTATTTATTTGTTTGTCTTTATTTCTTGACATGTGCACACTGTTGAAGCAAGGGTACTTCAGGGTCAAGATCGTCGGAAAAGTCCTCAAAATACCTTAAAAAATACCAAGGGATAAAAACTTTCCACCGTAAAAAATACCTCTCGGTTTTAAAACTACCCTAAAAAATACCAACTAAAATCTGAAAACTTTCCCTGGATAGCTAGTTAAATCGGCGTTTAAGTCCCCTCGTGTTGCGACGAACGTGATAGACAAGACAAGATCTTTATTAGGTCCTTGTGCTGCTAGGTACATTGGTAACCATCCTAGTAACACTCGATTTCTACAATCAGTTGTTAACCGGTACCCCTCGAGCAGAACAGAACGTTCGCCGAAGGACTTTTGTCTTAACTTCTTGTTTAGTATGTATGTTTGCTAAAACACGGGACTGCAAGCAGTCCAATAGCTTCACGTTTTTAAACCCTAAAAAATACCAGGCTCTTGGTTTAACACAGGATTTCTTTTAACATCCCCTAAAAAAACGGACTGGCAATTTTTACCCCTAATAAATACGACGGTCATACCTACCATCCCAATATAGGGAGTACTCCCCCCCCCTCCCCGGGTTATCAAGTTCACCGGGTCAAGTATGACCGGATTGCAGATTGGATTTTTTTCTAAAGTGACAATCAGTCCCAGGTTTGTGCAGTGGTTGCATTCGAACTGGTTTTTCAGCGCATTTCTAGTAGTTTCATAAGTATTACGTTAAATAAAATAATTAAGGCCAAAAATATAAGTTTAAAAACACTCAAACGTTTTCGGCTAAAAAGTTATCTTCATCTTCACTCCTGAAGATGACTTTTTAGTCGAAAACGTTTGAGTGTTTAAAAACTTATATTTTAGCCTTTATTATTTTATATAACCTTTTTAAGCGATTTTAATGACTATTACGTTAAATAATTTAAAGGTAGCACGCCCCTGCTTGCGTAAGGGAATTTGTGCGACCATTTCCTCGGTAACGCTTTGAACGCTTTAGGCTGGGAAACAGAAATCACTTCAAAAGTTACTCAGTACGGCAAGCTACTGCAATAGCTGAATGCAGCTAATAATCGGGGTGAAAAAAGCTGGTGTATTTCTAGCATGAAAAAGCATAAACATAGGACATACTCATTAAATGACATTCTGTGTAATTTAGTGCCAAGTGAAAACACTATACCTAAACGAAACCAACTCAACTTTGTCAGAAAGAATTACAAGAGAATATGCTACGTTTGGTTTAGAATAACAGGCTTCAAAAAGATCCCATGCATTCCATACAGGAGCCATAACCAGTTACCCGTGATCACATGCGCGTCAAGCCCGTACGCCACCAATGTATGCGACTAATCAAATTGCGAACCAAGTCTGTTTTTAAAGTTATATTGTCTAACCTCTGAATTTAGGACCCCAGGCCCAAATCAGCTTGCCCGGGGTGGGTACTTGAGGCTAGTTAATGTTCGGCGGAAGCAAAAAATGATTGGGGGCACAGTGGAAATTACAGTTGTCCGTTATAAAATTTGAAATTCTTATTTAAACATTTCTGTTATTAGCCAGATTATATTGGGGGGGGGGGGGCTTGTCCCCCCTACCAAGTTACTGGGGGGAGGTGGTCAGCGCCCTGCCCCGCCCCTCCCCCCGCCTCCTCGGGTCCGACGAGTTTGGGTATAGGGAAGCCGCTAGGGTGAAAAAACTCCTGATCCTGTTAGGACAAACCGGTCTCAAAATGAGACCGTGTTTAGAACAACCCGTTTTTTTAATAATCTTGTTTATTATAGCTTTCATGATACGCAATGCTATTCAGTAGGCTCCTGAAAAGTAACGCTTATCGCCAGTGCAAGAACCGGAACAAAGGTTGTGGAAAATAGCTATCCTGTTAAAGACTGCATTATGTCAAATGTGAGTGCCGAAGGGTAAGAGGAAACCCTGTTAATGACAGAAATGCCTTGATTCTTATACCCTGTTTAGGTCCTGCGGTACGTCCCCGTATAGTCATTGCAAGTACCCCGTACCCGGGACGAAACCCCTCCCCCCG